>JBBPBX010009324.1:0-60289 GCA_038048925.1 Garcialebias charrua
CCTTCCCCATAAAACTTTGAATAAAGGTGCCATTTCCTTCATTCTGGTGTATTTTTACGGGATGTTAAACGTCTACGTTTACCTACATAAGTAAACACTTGATTCAATAATTATTTTAGAGAGCAGCAAGAAAGAGAGCTGTTGGGCAGATTACTTCTTGTTGTTCTCTAAAATAGTTTTTAATAGTTACTGAATTGTGTGTTTACATACGTAAACACTTGATTCAATTTAGAGAGCAACAAGAAGTAGCCTGACCACCAGCTTTTTGTGTGAAAAGAGCATGCTCTGCTTCTCTCAGGCATCCTAACACCCCGCTTGCCAACAACTGCTGGCAATTGTATTGCGGTGCACAATACAAACGCGCTAGCAAAGATGCTACAGATGTAGCGCTCTGCTTCTCTCACGCAACCCCCCCTCCCCATCTCCTGCAGGTAAGGGGCATTTCACTTCAGGACAAATTTGCCATTTGGTCAGTTACTGATAAAGCCTACTGGATTGAAATCTTGGAATAAAAATGGACTCTCATCTTACATTTGAAAATCGCATCAAGCTTCTGTTTAAAACTTGTTACTTCCATCTTCGAAACATCTCCAGACTTCGCCCATCCCTAACTTTTTCCAATGCTGAGAAGCTCGTCCATGCTTTTGTCTCCTCCAGGCTCGACTACTGCAACTCCCTGTTTATTGGAATCCCTGGCAAATACCTTCAGAAGCTTCAATATATTCAAAACAGTGCAGCTAGGATCTTGTTGAGAGTTCGTAAATTTGAACATATTACACCCATTCTCCATAACCTCCATTGGCTTCCTGTCACCTACAGAATTCAGTACAAAACTGCTCTCATTACACATCAATGCTTACACGGAACTTCACCAGATTATCTAAAGGACATTCTTATTCCATACTCATCCACCCGGTCTCTGCGGTCACAGAACAGTAATCTCCTTCACATTCCGAGAACCAAATTAAGGACCATGGGAGACCGGGCTTTCAGTGTGGCTGCCCCCCGCCTGTGGAACTCTCTTCCTGACTGCCTGAGAGCCCCACAGTCACTGGTTGACTTTAAGAGCGGCTTGAAGACCTTTCTTTTCAACCGAGCATACTCTGCCTCCTCATGATTCTACCTTTGATCTTAGTTGATACTGTTATTGATTTTACTTGTTTTATTACTTGTTTTATTGACATTTAAATTCTGTTGCACCTTGTAGCACTTTGAGATTTTCATTAATGAAAAGTGCGTTATAAATTAAATTCATTATTATTATTATTATTATTATTATTATTATTGATTGACAGGTGGCGATGAGGATCCAACTCATGCAAAAAAAAAAATCTGATATTGGCCAATGTCATCATTTAATTAATATTTAATCAATATTTTGGTCAATCTAGGTTTGAGAAGTGTTTCCTTACAAAACCTTAATGATGGTTTCTTGATTTTTCAGGGGTGCTGAGTTAAAATTTAGGGGTGCCAAAAGAGGCTAAAATCGCCACTGGTGCCATCTCTAAACACACTTAGAAAACTTGGAAACAGAAGCCACAGATCAGTTTGTATATCCTGATTCATAATCAGTAACCCAGCTAGAACAATCCAACAAAGTTTCTGGTCCTCTGGACGGTTTCTTTTTGCTGAAACATCAGCCCCTGTGCCTGTCTTTCCTCTCCAATAGGCTGGAATGTGTTAGTCTTGGCAATGCGACTTCCCAGACAGTCGGAGTCTCCTGTGGTGTCCCTCAAGGGTCAGTTCTGGGGCCCCTGCTGTTTTCCCTTTACATGCTGCCTTTAGGTCAAATTATTAATCAGTTCAACATTTCTTTTCACTGCTATGCCGACGATACACAGCTTTACATCAGGACTGGAGCATCCTCATCATCCCCATTGTCATCTCCATCTTCACTCACTGCCCTCTCTACCTGCCTGGAGGAAATAAGGGCATGGATGAATCAGAACTTTCTTCAATTAAACTGCTCCAAGACTGAGGCCATACTGATTGGCACCCCTCACCAGGTACAAACATCAACTATAACAACAATTTCCTTTTCTGGACAAGACATCCCCCTCTCCACCTCTGTTACAAATCTTGGAATAAAAATGGACTCTCATCTTACATTTGAAAATCACATTAAGCATCTGTTTAAAACCTGCTTCTTCCATCTTCGAAACATCTCCAGACTTCGCCCATCTCTAACTTTTTCTGATGCTGAGAAACTCGTCCATGCCTTTGTCTCCTCCAGGCTCGACTACTGCAACTCCCTGTTTATTGGAATCCCTGGCAAAAATCTTCAGAAGCTTCAATATATTCAAAACAGTGCAGCAAGGATTTTATTGAGAGCTCGTAAATTTGAACATATTACACCCATTCTCCATAACCTCCATTGGCTTCCTGTCACCTACAGAATTCAGTACAAAACTGCTCTCATTACACATCAATGCTTACACGGAACTTCACCAGATTATCTAAAGGACATTCTTGTTCCATATTCATCCACCCGGTCTCTACGATCACAGAACAGTAATCTCCTTCACATTCCACGAACCAAATTAAGGACCATGGGAGACCGGGCATTCTGTGTGGCTGCCCCCCGTCTATGGAACTCCCTCCCTGACTACCTGAGAGCTCCACAGTCACTGGTTGACTTTAAAAAAGGCTTAAAGACCTTTCTTTTTAAGCAAGCCTATTCTGCCTCCACATGATTTTATCCTTGATCTTAGTTGATATTATTAATTTTACTTGATTTTATCACTTGTTTAATTTGATTATTGCTTTTGTTGCACTTTGTAGCACTTTGAGATTTTTATTAATGAAAAGGGCGTTTTAAATTAAAATGATTATTATTATTAAAAAACCCCTATGATGAGTGAAATAAATGGACTAAGTTTTCCCTCGCCCGGACGCGGGTCACCGGGGCCCCACTCTGGAGCCAGGCCCGGAGGTGGGGCACGCTGGCGAGCGCCTGGTGGCCGGGCTTTTACCCATGGAGCCCGGCCGGGCACAGCCCGAAGAGGAGACGTGGGTCCCCCTTCCCATGGGCTCACCACCTGTGGGAGGGGCCAAAGGGGTCGGGTGCAATGTGAGATGGGTGGTGGCCGAGGGCGGGGACCCTGGCGGTCTGATCCTCGGCTACAGAAGCTGGCCATTGGGACATGGAATGTCACCTCTCTGGTGGGGAAGGAGCCTGAGCTAGTGTGTGAGGTTGAGAGTTTCCGACTAGAAATAGTCGGACTCACCTCAACGCATGGCTCTGGCTCTGGAACCAGTTTCCTTGAGAGGGGTTGGACACTCTTCCACTCTGGAGTTGCCCCTGGTGAGAGGCGCCGAGCAGGAGTGGGCATACTGGTTGCCCCCCATCTTGGTGCCTGTACGTTGGGGTTCACCCCGGTGAACGAGAGGGTAGCCTCCCTTCGCCTACGTGTGGGGGGACGGGCTCTGACTGTTGTTTGTGCCTATGCACCAAACGGCAGCTCAGACTACCCACCCTTTTTGGAGTCCTTGGAGGGGGTATTGGAGAGTGCGCCTCCTGGGGACTCCCTTGTTCTACTGGGGGACTTCAACGCTCACGTGGGCAATGACAGTGAGACCTGGAGGGGTGTGGTTGGGAGGAACGGCCCCCCTGATCTGAACCAGAGTGGTGTTCTGTTATTGGACTTCTGTGCTCGTCATGGATTGTCCATAACGAACACCATGTTTAAGCATAAGGGTGTCCATATGTGCTCTTGGCACCAGGACACCCTAGGTCGCAGTTCGATGATCGACTTTGTTGTCGTCTCATCTGATCTGCGGCCGCATGTCTTGGACACTCGGGTGAAGAGAGGGGCGGAGCTGTCAACTGACCACTACCTGGTGGTGAGTTGGCTCCGATGGTGGGGGAGGATGCCGGTCAGACCTGGCAGACCCAAACGTATTGTGAGGGTCTGCTGGGAACGTCTGGCAGAGTCTCCCGTAAGACGGAGCTTTAACTCCCACCTCCGGGAGAGCTTTGAACACGTTCCGAGGGAGGCGGGGGACATGGAGTCCGAGTGGGCCGTGTTCCGCGCCTCTATTGTCGAGGCAGCTTATCGGAGCTGTGGCCGCAAGGTTGTTGGTGCCTGTCGTGGTGGCAACCCTCGAACCCGGTGGTGGACACCGGCAGTGAGGGATGCTGTCAGGCTGAAGAAGGAGTCCTATTGGGCCTTTTTGGCTTGTGGGACCCCGGAAGCAGCTGATAGGTACCGGCAGTCCAAGCGGCATGCGGCTCGGGTGGTTGCTGAGGCAAAAACTCGGGCGTGGGAGGAGTTCGGAGAGGCCATGGAGAATGACTTCCGTACGGCTTCGAGGCGATTCTGGTCCACCATCCGGCGTCTCAGGGGGGGAAAGAGGTACGAGACCAACACCATTTATGGTGGAGGTGGCGTGCTGCTGACCTCAACTCGGGATGTTGTGAGTCGGTGGGCGGAATACTTCGAAGACCTCCTCAATCCTACTGGCACGTCTTCCACTGAGGAAGCAGAGCCTGGGGACTTTGGGTCGGGTTCTCCGATCTCTGGTGCTGAGGTCGCCGAGGTGGTTAAAAAGCTCCGCGGTGGCAAGGCTCCGGGGGTGGATGAGATTCGCCCGGAGTTCCTTAGGGCTCTGGATGTTGTAGGGTTGTGTTGGCTTACGCGACTCTGCAATATCGCGTGGACATCGGGGGCAGTTCCCTTGGATTGGCAGACTGGGGTGGTGGTTCCCCTATTCAAAAAGGGGGACCGTAGGGTGTGTTCCAACTATAGGGGGATCACACTCTTAAGCCTCCCTGGTAAGGTCTATTCAGGGGTTCTGGAGAGGAGGGTCCGTCGGATAGTCGAACCTCGGATTCAGGAGGAGCAGTGTGGTTTTCGTCCTGGTCGTGGAACACTGGACCAGCTCTACACCCTCAACAGGGTCCTGGAGGGTGCGTGGGAGTTTGCCCAACCAGTTTACATGTGCTTTGTGGACTTGGAGAAGGCATTCGACCGCGTCCCTCGGGGGGTTCTGTGGGGGGTACTCCGGGAGTATGGGGTACCAGGCCCTTTGATAAGGGCTGTTAGGTCCCTGTACGACCGGTGTCAGAGCTTGGTCCGCATTGCCGGCAGTAAGTCAGGCTCGTTTCCGGTGAGAGTTGGACTCCGCCAAGGTTGCCCTTTGTCACCGATTCTGTTCATAACTTTTATGGACAGAATTTCTAGGCGCAGCCAAGGTGTTGAGAGGATCCGTTTTGGTGACCTTAGAATCGCTTCTCTGTTTTTTGCAGATGATGTGGTCCTACTGGCTTCATCAGTTCGTGATTTACAACTTTCACTGGAGCGGTTTGCAGCCGAGTGTGATGCGGCCGGGATGAGGATCAGTTCCTCCAAATCCGAGGCCATGGTCTTGAGCCGGAAAAGGGTAGCATGCCCTCTCCGGGTCGGGGAGGAGGTCCTGCCCCAAGTGGAGGAGTTTAAGTATCTCGGGATCTTGTTCACGAATGAGGGAAAACTGGAGCGTGAGATCGATAGGCGGATAGGTGCAGCGTCCGCAGTGAAGCGGGCGCTGTACCGGTCTGTCGTGGTGAAGAGAGAGCTGAGTCAAAAGGCAAAGCTCTCAATTTACCGATCGATCTACGTTCCCACCCTCATCTATGGTCATGAGCTTTGGGTTATGACCGAAAGAACAAGATCTCGGATACAAGCGGCTGAAATGAGTTTTCTCCGCAGGGTGGCTGGACTCTCCCTTACGCCAAAAATACACTACACGCGTTGCAGCTCCGCCCCGCTCCGGTCCGACCTCCGCAGCAAATACGCACCCATTATAATCAATGACAGAATTTACACTGGCTCCGCACGGCGGCGGCGAGCTGCGGAGAGCGGACGGCAGTCCGTCAAAATTAGAAATTTTTCTATTTCTGCCGGACGCCGGAGCTGTGCCGGAGTCAACTTTTGAAGATTACGTCGCACCAACAGGAAAAGGAACGAGCACAACTTCCGTATTTACAAAATAAAATCACCACGGGCGGACTTAATCCTAGCTCTATACGGATTTATTTGTACAAAAATGCTGTCAAACTATCATTTATGACTACGCCTACAAACGCAATACAAGAAATAAATTAAATAAATTTTATTCTGAAATGTAATACATCACTTCCTGTTGCTCAAACCATGTCCTGTCGCTCATTTACGAGAGAAGATCAAGGCAGCAGTCTCTACTGTTGTTCTCCTTCTTCCACCGAATGAATTGTTTTGTTCTGACTTACTTATTTATCACTTGATTTATCGCGCGATCTCGCAATTCCCGCGCATGCGTCTCGGAGCGGCGCATCCAGGCGGACCTGAGCAGAGCGGAGGTAGTGAAAATTGGACTCGCTCAGCTGCGACCTGCGGAGCGGGGCGGAGCCGGACCGCATGTAGTGTATTTTTGGCGTTAGAGATAGGGTGAGAAGCTCAGTCATCCGGGAGGGACTCGGAGTAGAGCCGCTGCTTCTCCACATCGAGAGGAGCCAGTTGAGGTGGCTCGGGCATCTGGTTAGGATGCCTCCTGGACGCCTCCCTGGTGAGGTGTTCCGGGCATGTCCCACCGGGAGGAGACCCAGAGGAAGACCCAGGACGCGCTGGAGGGACTATGTTTCTCGGCTGGCCTGGGAACGCCTTGGGATTCCCCCGGAGGAGCTGCTCCAAGTGGCTGGGGAGAGGGAAGTCTGGGCCTCCCTACTTAGGCTGCTACCCCCGCGACCCGACCCCGGATAAGCGGAAGAAGATAGATAGATGGATGGATGGATGGATGGATGATTATTATTATTATTATTCAGTCTTAGTTATAAGACTGAGTTTGTTGTGGCTCCTCAGACTGATGAACTTTTGGATGACAGACAAAAGGTTTCAACAAAAAGAAACCGTCCAGAGGACCTGACTTAACTTTCTTGGATCAATATTTGTCTTTAATGATGGTAACACTGATCATGTTTGTTGTTTGGACTCCTTGTCGACTGTAATGAAACCAGTCCAGAGTTTTCTTCAGTGAGTGTGTGACTGTGGCCTCTTGAAGGGGAAAAGGAAGTTGAAAGTGCTACATGTTATTTTCTCTGTTGATTGGATTTTTAATGGCAGCAGCACACCTCCACAGTCGTTAAACAAACGTCTCGTAGCGGTTTGAGTCGGGGAACTGAGAGCAGCCAGCTGCTCAACACGTTCAAAACCCTGAACCTCCACAGTTGGTGGGTTTTGACAGAAGCAGTTGAGCACATTTCTTTCAATTACCTTCTTGTGAGCTGTGTAATATGATTTATGATCCCTGCACTTTGCTGTCCTCAGCTCTGAGGTCAACCGCCTTTTTTCAACCACACACACTAACATAAACACCAGTAAATGGTAAAGAAAAGCTGTTCCCAGTTTTGGTCCCGTGTCACAGCAGAGTCTTTGGGGTGTGTGACGAGTTTGAGTTGGCAGGTTGGTAGCTTGAGCCAGGTCCAGGTGGCCTTGTGGGAAAGGGAAAACTGGTTTGTATTTAATGACTTTGAACTTCAGAGAAAATGTGGGAAAAATGTTTGTTTGGCTCTGCTCTGGCATCCAGCTCTGTTTAGGGCTCATGAGACCACGGGTGCTTTAAAACGACTGCTGTGTCAGTGAATCTGTGGAAAAATGATTGTGTGTTTTTGTCTGTTTGGCTGTTTGTCGGAGTCTCAACATGCCAATGTGTGATCCCAGATGTCTTGTCGACTGTTCTCTGAATATGTTTGTGTTGCATAACTTGTTGACAGGTCATTTCTTTCTTTGTATTTGTTTAGTCTTTGTGACTGCTGTCAGCGTGTTAATGGTCTGTCAGTGTAAAAATTGTTTATGTTCAACACGTTCTAATTGATTTTTTAAATTTATTTTGTTCTTGCATGTATTCTGTTAAATGTCTTACGGCCTCACTGCAAAATTAAATACAGTAGTCCCTCGCTACTTCGCAGTTCGACTTTCGCGGACTCGCTCTTTCACGGTTTTTCAAAGTAAGATTGGACATGACACACTGATTGATGGGTGAGCCGCATGAGCAGCACGGGTTGTTTATTTAAAATATATTCTTTAGTGATTTAGCAGCTGCTGCACCTGTGTGCAGACCACAGGTGCAGGGAGAAGCTCCCTCCTTCAGCCTGTCATGATCTCTGCTTTCTGCCACGCCCACTTCTCCGCAATCAAACTCATCACCTGCCAATCTCCCTCCTTCTGTGTTAATAATCAATTTAAATTTAAATACATACTGTAATATTTTAAATAAAAAATCCACGCTGCATGGATGGTTTACTTAAAATTTATTTATTTTAAATTTATTTTTTGTAAATTTCTGTTTTTTCAAGAGAATTTCCACTTTATGCGCACATTTCTGCATCCTTCGGGCACAGTTGTGCTCTCTCCACTTTCTTCTGGTAATTTAGGCTTCTTTCAGCGGTTTCAGCTACTTTTCATATTTCTTGCTAATTTCAGCTTTTCTTTAGCGAATTTACTAATTTATCTGCTCTTTTCTGCTTATTTAAACCAAATTCTGCAAATACGTGTTTTTTCTGCTTCTTCTGATAACTTAGGCTTGTACGTGTATTTCCATTTCAGCTACATTTCAGCAGGTTTTTAGCTAATTTCAGCTGTTTTTAGCTAGTTCTTACACAATAAGTATTCACACTGCATTTTTCCAGGAAATACAATTTCTCTAGTTAAAGTTTAAACCATAAAAATGTCCATTTCTCCTCCGTGCTGCATCGGCTTTGTGAAGGGTTTAACCCTTTGCTGTCCAGCTGCACCGATGGACTTTTGTCTTCCAACTTAAAATTCAAAGTATGTCACATGGTAAAATCATCATAATCACAAAATACAAAAGTGTTAAAAGTTATTTTTAATTTTGTTGGAACTTCTATGTTCAGTTGTAGAAGTGTAATTGATCAAGAAGTACATTTCTGCTCCGTACTGCTGATGCATGAAGGGTTAACCCTTTGCTGTCTTGCTGCACTTCTCTTCTCTTTTACTACTGTCTCTGCTTCACAGTTTTTCACTTATCACTGGGGGGGCCTGGAAACCAACACCCGTGATAAACGAGGGACAACTGTAAACAGATTTTAAAAGATGTGCTTTCAATTTGGGCTGTTTTACTTTTAGGACTTAACTGGCCAGACAATAATTGCTGCTAATAATAATTGTATTTCTGTAAACACGATGATTGTTGTATGTTCACAGTTTAGAGTTTGGGCTCTGTGTACCAATAGGCTTACCACAGTGGCCTAAATAAGAACCAGAACCATTGTAGTAGAAAGTTGTTCAGCTTGTCTGATTGCTTCGATCCCGTCTACTTGACTCGCCATGGTAAGTGTGGCTCGAGAAGCAATAATACACTGTGAGTTTTATTACTCCACAGGATGGAGAAAAATAATAACAAACTGTCAAAAATGTCCCTATGGACAGCAATAGTATTTTTGGCAAAACAAATAACAAAACTCACCTCTCTGGAGTTCTATTGTCAAACTCTAGGCCCGTGAGCCAAATACTGTATGGCCCTTTTCTACATCTTATCTGGCCCACCAAGATGGTTTAAATGTTTATTTTATTTTATCTTTTCTCATATTGCTTAAACAGCTGATAGATTTAGTTCACGAAACTTATATACCACATAACAACAACAAAAGCTGACCATACTGCTTTACAATTTAGTCAAATTAAAGTGAAATCAAGGTTGAACGGTTTAATCTTTGATTTGTGATGTGGAAAGAGCAACAGTGAACGTAAAATGAGACCGATCAGACTCTTGTTGATGAAACCGCAACCACAGAAAAGGGTAGGAGGTCAGAGGTCAGGTATTGACTGAAACTGGCCCATGGCTTGGTATATGTTTTTATTTTTGACCCTTTTTGTAACGGAATTTGACACCCTTGTAGAAATGTCATTCAAACTTTAAATGAACTTGTTTTGTCTCACTGACGTCTTCCACTGTATCAGAACTCATGATATTCACTTCAAAACTAGAATAAAATCCTCATGTGATGACCAGACAGGCCAGAACCAGCACTCACTGCGGGAATAATCTTCTGATTTATAGTGGACGCTGTGTAGACAAACGTGTTTCTGTATGGAGCATCCATCTACTGCGTTCACATTAGCTCAGAAGATAACTCTCACAGTGAGTGCTGGTTCTGTCTGCTTAACTTTCTCAACCTCTGGCAGCAGCTTTAACATTAAATTTTGTTTGGATTTAGGTTTCTTTTAGACGTCTTATAGAGTTTATACAACAAATCATACATCATGTCTTAGATCTTCATAAAAGTCATCATTATTCTTAGACTATAAAAAGCTTGTGTACTTTGTCGTTTTAGCAGTGGCTATATTTGTGTGCTTCAGAATTGATTTCTATGTATTACTTTATATCTCTGAATTCTTCTGTTTGAATGCTCAGGTGCTGCTGGAGTGATTCTAGTCAAAGTTTCTTCTGCTCACACAGGTCAGGGCTGGAGTCTCTTGCACAGTGGGACAGTCCTATGCAGGTGAAGCTGTCGCGCTGGAAGTGCGGTCTGAACACGCTGCTGGTGGAGCTCCTGCCCTGGGCTCTCCTGACCAACAACTCTCAGTGGGACCTCTGGCTTTTTGAAGGAGAGAAAATCATTCTGCAGATACCAGCCGGCAAAGTCGTTGTGCCGCCCAACTTCAAGGTCAGGTGTCATGTTCTGTATCCTGTTGGAGGGCTGTTTAAAAGTCACCAGAATCAAAGCTGTTGAGGTCAAAGTATTTTCAGTTTTATGTCCAAACACTTCTGAGAGAAATATTTATGTTCTCTAGCCCAACGGTTCCCAAACTTTTCAGCTTCCTACCCTCTAATGACAATGGCAGGCTTATGGTCCTAAATTCAGTTCAGTTTATTTTTATAGCACCAATTCATAACAGAAGTCGTCTCAGGGCACTGAACAGAAACGTTCACATACATTATAAAAGCCAATTAGTAAAAGTTCTCTATCTAAAGAAGACCTCAGATTGTGTTGAATCTTCACTTCGTCACAGTCTCCCATTCTGAGCAAACACAAAGGAGACAGTGGAAAGAAAAAAAAACTAATTTTTAACGGGACAAAACCTCCGGCAGAACCAGGCTCATGATGAGCAGACATCTGTTCGGCCAACTGGGGTTGAGAGGACAGGAAGAAGAAACAAACACAGAGTGACAGGTCCAGGTGTTACAAACAGGTAGATTAGAGTAAGTAAAGACATTAGCAGGATGAGAAAGTGTGGTCAGTTTGTCCTCCAGCAGTCTAAACCTATAGCAGCAGAACTAAGGGACCGCTCAGGAAAGCCTAGTCAACCCTAACTATAGGATTTATCAAAAAGGAAAGTCTTCAGCCCAGTCTTCAAACTGGACAATGGGTCAGCCTCACGGACAGAAACTGGAAGTTGGTTCCACAAGAGAGGAGCTGATCTGCCTCCATTCTGCTCTTGGAAACTCTAGGAACAAGTAAACCTGCAGTCTGAGAGTGAAGTGCTCTGTTAGTAGAACATGGAACAATATAAATACAGCCTGTTTAGTTGTACAAGCTTTATTAATCTTATTAAACATAACACAGTCAACATGTACAACACTATTTTTTCATCCATCCATCTTCTTCCGCTTATCCGGGGTCGGGTCGCGGGGGTAGCAGCCTAAGTAGGGAGGCCCAGACTTCCCTCTCCCCAGCCACTTGGAGCAGCTCCTCCGGGGGAATCCCAAGGCGTTCCCAGGCCAGCCGAGAAACATAGTCCCTCCAGCGTGTCCTGGGTCTTCCTCTGGGTCTCCTCCCGGTGGGACATGCCCGGAACACCTCACCAGGGAGGCGTCCAGGAGGCATCCTAACCAGATGCCCGAGCCACCTCAACTGGCTCCTCTCGATGTGGAGAAGCAGCGGCTCTACTCCGAGTCCCTCCCGGATGACTGAGCTTCTCACCCTATCTCTAAGGGAGAGTCCAGACACCCTGCGGAGAAAACTCATTTCAGCCGCTTGTATCCGAGATCTCGTTCTTTCGGTCACAACCCAAAGCTCATGACCATAGATGAGGGTGGGAACGTAGATCGATCGGTAAATTGAGAGCTTTGCCTTTTGACTCAGCTCTCTCTTCACCACGACAGACCGGTACAGAGCCCGCTTCACTGCGGACGCTGCACCTATCCGCCTATCGATCTCACGCTCCAGTTTTCCCTCATTCGTGAACAAGACCCCGAGATACTTAAACTCCTCCACTTGGGGCAGGACCTCCTCCCCGACCCGGAGAGGGCATGCTACCCTTTTCCGGCTCAAGACCATGGCCTCGGATTTGGAGGAACTGATCCTCATCCCGGCCGCATCACATTCAGCTGCAAACCGCTCCAGCGAAAGCTGTAGATCACGATCTGATGAAGCCAATAGGACCACATCATCTGCAAAAAACAGAGAAGTGATTCTAAGGCCACAGATCCTCTCAACACCTTGGCTGTGCCTAGAAATTCTGTCCATAAAAGTTATGAACAGAATCAGTGACAAAGGGCAACCTTGGCGGAGTCCAACTCCAAAAAATACTTCTTTTAAAAATATATATAATTTACGAGTACTGTACTTTGTATTTATTGCTGTAAACAGTTTTGATTAAACTGTGCTTTCACCCATCAATGTGCTTTTAATTGATTCCTGCAGATTATTTGAGGACCCCACGTGTGGTTTTGTCACTCACAGTCACCTCTGAGCCCAGTGTTGAAAACCACTGCTCTAGATTTTCCTTTCTATTTTTTTCTAGATTTTTGACTTTTCCTCCACTATTGATTATGTGAAACAACTGTTTTTCAATTTTAGTATGACTTTCCAGGACATGAATTAAAATGTATATGAGTTAAATTGAATAAGAAATACACCACAACAGTTTCAGTTTTCTAAAACAGCTTCATATCATACTGCAAACCAAGATTAAATCGCATGCGTCTGAACTTGGACAGTGAACTAATTGCTTTCCTGAAAGTCATTAAACCACCGTACGTTTGCCAGATATCTTTACTGTTTTACTAAAGATGTACTTTGATGTTGCATTATGACCTAGATGTCTTTTCATGACATCACAGCCATCTTTATGAATCCAGCCCTTTTCTCATCTCAGTCTTGACTAATGGGCACAAGACCTGAGATCATCCAGCAGATCTGCATGACAACAATATTCCCTGCCTACGTCTGCAGCCAAGCTCTGTCCCACAACACTGCAGCCATGTCTTCTCTCTCCTTCCAAGATCAGTAGAAGTTGACTGCAGATGTGTTTTTCCCCTGTGGAACAGAACAAACACATGCAGAGACTTCTTTTTTTGTTGGTAAGCCAGAGCTAAGTGGTAAGGCAGCATATCAAAGAATAATCACTAATAAGGTTCAGCACAAAGGAACAAAATAAAAAAAAAGTTGTTAATACTTAAAAGCTTGTGAAAAAGAAACAAATGCAGCTTTGTTTCCATAGTGCTGCATTATTTATTGTGTCCCTACAAATAGAGACCATCTCGGTAGAAACTCATGTGGCAGATTGAAAAATAAATGAACATGCATCTCTAAGGCATCCGCTGGACATTTCACTAAAGAAATTGTAGAAGGGGGAGCTAAAATAGAGGTGACGCTGCTGCCAGTGCTGTTTGAAGTGCCGTTCAGCAACACTGAGATGAGAAGAGTTGTTGGGAGCCAAAGCTTTTCTGTAACTGAGTTTTAGTAAAAGTTGTCAGTGACTGACTCGACTCTTTTCTTTTAACATCCCTTTCTCTTTCTCTCCTGCACACTTCAGGAGGCCTTCCAGATCGGTATCTACTGGGCCCACACTAACACTGTGCACAAGTCGGCTGCACTGAAACTGGTCCATGACCTGACCTCTCCTCGCTGGAAGGAGGGCTCAAACGCAGTGGTGGTCACTCTGGATGAGGAGGGACACGTGGAGGTGGACGTTACTTTGGGAGCCTTCCCTGGAAAACAGAAGGTGGTGAAAACCTCCTCTCTCTGAATGTCAGGAAATATAAACAGCTTTACTTCCAGCAGGGATGATCAAGTGGTTTATTAGATCGTCAAGAGAAGCCTCAACTTATGTGCACATGTATTTTGTGGTTAAATTAGTTACCATATATTAGGATTACTGGTCTATTTATTAAGTCGCATCAGTCCAAATATGTCTAATAAAGTGGGAAAATCCATAAATATGTCGCTTCGCCCTACATGTTGCATCTATTATTATTATTATTATTATTATTATTTATATTATTATTATTGTGGGGGAGTGGTGGCACAAAGGTTGGAGAAGGTAGGCCTGTGATCGTAAGATCGCCGGTTCAAGCCCCGGTACCGACAACATCAGAAAAAAATGTGGGTGGAAAAAGGTGAAACACCCACACCTGCCTCCACCCTCATTCACCCCACTCTGGGCCCCTGAGCAAGGCCCTTAACACCCACCATCTGCTTCCTAAACAGGTCTCTCTTGAAAATTAGTTATCGTGGCTCATTGAGACTACCTTTATAAATAAAGGGTAAATGAAAAGAAAAAAATTATGCGTCACCGCTGACAGCCCGGAAATGTGGGCCGGTGTTGTGCCAAAAATCGATTGGCTGCCAAATGGTGGCTGCAGGAGCGTGCACGGGAGGACTTTAACAAGATTAACACTCAAAAATAATTATTTGTTTGGTCGAAATTATAGCAAAGGTGTGTCTCAGTTGAACTTTTCTATAATAAATGCACTTTGACGGTCAAATCAGCTGCATTTCAAAAGTCGATACGCGGAAGCAGGAGAGCGCAGAGGGCGACTCGCTGTGCATTTCTTCAAAATTTAACAGGATAACTACCTAAAATGAATTATTTGTTTGGTTGACATTATAGCAAAGGTGTCTCAGTTGAACTTTCCCTTAAAGACCGTGTAAAGTGAATTTCAATATTTTCTTAAATAAACATTATAAATGTCATAATTGTAATGTTGTAAATGAGTAAAAAGTCTCAAAATTGTAGCTCAATTAATTTTGGAGTTATAGATGAAACTGTGTATAAAGATATGTCTTTTTCAGGATTTTTTAGGCGTGGTTTAAACGGGACCGCGTTTCGTCACGCGGTCCTCATTAGTATAGCCCCACCCCCTGCAGCTCCAGCCGTATAAATTCGCCTCGGTGGAGCCGTTCACTCGCGAATCGCAGATAGCATCAGATAGCAATAGCATAGATATTTTGTTCATTGTTAGCTAGCTAATCAATTATGCCTCGTTCGTGCATCTTCCCTGGATGTCGCAATGGTCAGGGCACCCGTACAAATAATAACATGTTTTTATACTGTGTGGTTTTATACCAAGTATCTGTAGTGCCTGGATAGGTCAATGGGTAAAGTGCTTGCCTTCCGTACCAAAGCCCACGGGTTCAATTCCCGCATGGTACAACTCTTTTTTTTCTTTTTTTTAATTCATTCCAGATTAAAAACACACAAGAAAACTATTTACAAAAACAGCGTAACTCTTGGAAAAAGTAACTGCTGTTACAGAATTCAGATAAAAACAGAGCAGGTTTACTGGCTCTGCTGTCTGCCTCTCCACTGTGGGAGCAGGACACGAGCGCAGCTGCGCTGAAACCACGCCCACGCACTGACACGCCCCCAGCGTTCCAGGGCAAGGCAAAATCATGTTTTTTCATGATTTTTGAGACTTAATTTTATAAGGTAAACAATGTTTTTAATCAGTCAGATTTATATGGGTGATTAATAACACATATTTATGCCATGTGACAAACTATAAACACACATTTAATTTCACTTTACACGGTCTTTAATAAATGAACTTTAGCTGTAAAATCAACTACATTTCACCTGGGCGGCGCGGTGAAATGCAGCTGATTTGATGTTTGCTCCAGGAGTTCCAGAGCGAGACAAAGGTGGCTTCTATGGCAAGCCAAGTTTCTCGTTACTAGCCACTTTTACTTATTAATGAGACACTTGGCTTGCCATATTCATGGAGGGCACTCTAGTGGCTGAAAATGGTAGTGGTCAATATTTTCTATGTCAAAAATAATGAAATTGTGAGATCTCAGCTAAAAATTGGATTATAAATATGGGGGAAAAAACATGTACTATGTTGCTTCACCGTATAAGCTGCAGACATGCTAATTTATGCAAAAATCTGTGACTTATACAGCGAAAATTACAGTACATGGTGTTGCTGCTGTTTAAGATTTCTTTAACTACTTTCTCCAGTAAAATATTCAAAAATATACTACAAGGAGAGGTCTAGCATTCCTTAAAGGAATGAATCGTTCCTGCCTCTTTTCATGCCAGAGTTTTAGGCTGAAGTCAACTTGTTAAAAAATGATGTACAAGTGTAAAAGTTGTATCTGTTCTGGTCAAACTTTAACTTTATGCACAATCTTCAGCAATATGATGAGATGTCATGCTCAGAGGATGATCGGCTACTACCACATCAACGTTTAGTATTTGTGAAACATTTTTATCAAATGTTGTTTAAAATAGGTTAATGTTAATCCGTTGTGCATGAGCATCTTCAAAGTTTAATTAAAGTGGGTCATGATTCACGAGGTGTTTTGCGAACAGATAGGAGTTAACTCTGAATAGCATAACAAAGATCTTGAGTTGTAGAGTATTTGTTATGGATCAGTCTCGGCTACATGAAATTGTAGCTCAGTGTTTGTAACATTCAGAGTTAACATCATACTTGTGTTTTTTTAGAGACAGCTGCTTGTGGCAGCCATCTTGAATTATGTTGATTCCAACAGCTGATTGGTTGTAGGTGTGGAAGTCCATCCATGGTTACTTTTTGGCAGGTTTCATTATAATTCATCCAGTTGTCCATAAGATATTTTGGTAAAAGTCAAAAACAAGAACAGCATCTACCATTTTGCCTTTCAGCGGCTGTTGATAATAAATTAGAAGTCGTAGTAACGATCGTATCTGTTTTTGTTTTTCTGTGCAGCTGTGCCAGTTTTGTGTGTCCTCCATGGTGAGACACGGCGTCCAGATCCTCCAGATCGAGGACAGAACCCTCGTGGTGAACAACACTCCTTACAGCGTCCACTGCAGGCCTCTGCTGGCGCACCGTGCTCTGGGGGGCGATGAACAGGTCGAGTACAGCGCGTGCACACAAAGAGTGTTTTAACAGTGAACGGCACAAGTTTGAAGTAGGAACATGTGAAGTCTCACACTAAACCGTGATATTTTATACATATAACACCTTCAAAGTCCGAGTGCACACCAGCTTAAACTTTACACATGCAGCATATTCCCTTTTGCACGTCAAACGTACTCGTCCACCTCGCTCTCCCTCTCACACACACACACACACCCCTCCTCATCACAGGGATGTTGCAAGCCGTTTTCCATCAGATCATGTTCCCCCAGAGCCCCCTCCCTGCTCCGCTCTCACCATGTGGCTATGGCACTTCATAGGGACATTAGACAAACACCCAGAATTGGATGCAGGTTTCCTCTCTCGCTTTCATCTGCTGCCTGTCCCCAAAGAGAGCAACAATGTTGTGATGTCATTTAACAATCCTTCAGATCTCCTTATAGAATGATGGCAGAGCTCTCCAGTTGTCTCTAATTGACTGAAAAACTTTAAAAAGGCTTAAAAAAAACTAAAGATTGGGCAATGGGCTTAACAAAAACACAGACCACAAACAAGGCCAGGAATGCTTTTCTAGCTGCTCTATTCATCATGTTTAGTGCATAATCCCTGAAGTCTTCAAGACTCACTGCTTGCTAGCTGCTAAATCAGTGCAGCAGGACTTTTCTGCTACCAATTTAACACTAAGCTCAGTGGGAGAGGGAATAAAGTAAAATAACATTGTGGTTTTACAAAGTATCTTTAGTTATAATTGCTTGCATCTTTCCTACTCCTTGGCTCTCTTCTGTATGGTCCTGATGTCCCATCTCGTGTTCCCTTTTCTGATGTCATTTTGGTCCCCTCTTTGTTTCCCTCTCCTCCATTGTGCCTTTTTTCTGCTTTTCCATTTTAACTTTTTTGTTGTTGTTGTTGTTGTTTTCATTACTCGTACATTTATTTTGTGTGCATTCCCTTTTTCTCGTTTTTTTTTTCTCATGTCCTGTTTTTGTTTTCTTATTATTATCAGGCTTGTGAAATACCTGAGAGCACTGTGTTCACCTTTCCTCCTTCTGAGTCGTCGTCTCCGGCTAAGCCATGCTCCGTGCCATACTGGGACCTCCTCCAAGCTGGTGTCCAGGAGAAGGTGGAGTTCCCATTGCCACTAAAACACATGCTTCTCAGTTTAAGGCCTGATGCTGGAGTTGGAAGTGCAGCGTGGAGCCTGCCCACTCCGGTGCGACCAGACTTCCCCAGGCAGAGCGTGTCCATCCCCACGGATCAGGACTCGGGGGGTGGCCTGAGCAGCAGGTGGGTGAGGCAGAGCATTTATGGTTTGCTGGCTGCGACAGTCCATTTAAAGCAGGGCATCAAACACCGGCTGGCTCTGGTTATTAAGCAAGGATTCATGTTGTTATAAATCTGCAGATGAAGCAGAGAAATGGTCTCAACATTTCCACCGTCAGTCTCCCGGCTTCTCTTAGGTTGTGATCTGACTGTTTTTGCAGCTCCCATGTTATCAGTTTCATGAATCTTTTATACGTGGGCTCAAACACACTTTTTTTTTATTTTATTTTTTTTATGTACATTAATTTTTAATTGATATAACACAGAACAATGAACATGCAGATGTTTTACAGATGCAGAGCTTTATAATAATAATAATGTCATATTTTTGTCATCTATGCATGTTTCCACACAAGACGAAATTTGACTCTGCATTTAACCCAATCACCACCAGGTGGCAGCGGGCAGCTATAGAAAGCGCGCCGGGGAGCAGTGTGATTAGATGTGCTGCTCAAACACACCACAAAACTATGCCGTGACTGGGGTTTGAACCAGGGTCCTCCGGATCCCAAGTCCAGTTCCCTTGCCACTACACCATTACTCATTCAGTGCGTTGTCTCACAGTCATATTAGACATCTTATCGCTGGAGCAGCTCATCCTTTATTTATTTAAGCAGAACTTCAAATTTGTGTTTACTGTGGCCTTTAAACATATGTTTCACTCAGTAAAACAAAAGCATGTACAGTGTTGTTTATGGGTTGTAATTTGTTGTTCTTAGTTACAAACTAAAAATATATACACAAAATAATCACTGCGTTCTGTAACCCTCGTCTTGAGCTTTGGTTTGGTCCAGCTCAGCAGAACACCAGTAGCTACGAGCTCATTCATCATAAAGCTAAAGTTGATCATTGAGGTCTTTTTCTGACTGGAAATCAGAGAAAACAGAGTATATACTGGTTGATATGGAGCAATGATCCAGAGGTTGGAGAAGTGAGCATGTGAACAGAAGGTTGCTGGTTCAAATTCCCCTCCTAACTGTAACATAACATCAAAAATGTGGGTGGAAAACATCCCATCTGCCTCTACTTTCATTTTCCCTAAACTGGTACTGTGAACAAGTCCCTTAACCTGAGGCGCACTAGATGCAGCCCTCTACTCCACACACAAGGCTGTGGTAGCTCAGTGGTTGGAAGACAAACCAAGTGATATCTCTGGAACCTCTCATGATGACATCAGGTTGGTCTGTGTATCAAAGTGTAGCTTAAAAGTCAGGAATCTAAAAATGTGCTTAACTGATTTTGACAAAATATGACTTGATTCCTGATTTGATGTGGTCGGTCACATGTGAGCTCTGTGAGGTAAATGTCTCGGATAGATGGCCATGAGCAAAACCCTTAACCCCACCACCATCTGCTCCCTCGATCACCTTAGACAGCAGCTCTCTACTCCACACAGAGGGCTGTGGTAGCTCGGTGGTCTCTATCAGGAAGGACATCAATTACCAAATCCTCGTTCAAGTTCTCTCACTGTGGTGAACCCTGAAGAAGAGAGCAAACAAAAAAAAGAATCTTATTAAATGTGCTACGTTTTTAGTGAGAAACATACATTTTATTTTGCTTATATTGACATCTACCCAGGAATCCAGTCATGTTTGGTCAAAATTAATTACCGTAAGCACATTTTCAGATTCCTGAACTTTTAAGCTACACTTTGATATGTAGACCAAGGTCATAGTATGCCAGGACCAGACCAGACATTATGTATGGTGTGTGGAAGGTGAATTAATGGGTTTGTTTATTCATGCTGTTTCTGTTGCAGAGCTGTAGTGCTGACATATCAGGAGCACCTTGGAGTGACATACATTATCTTTAATGAGGACCCCTGTCCACGCATGCTGATCCACAACAAGTGTCCTATCCCCCTGCTGCTCAAGGAGACTGTAAAAGGTAGACAACAGTTATCTTTGTGCTGACCACTGGGTTTTTGGATCTTGTTTCAGCTGAACTCTTTTATTTCACATTTTAGAGACTCCAAGGACTGCAGTGTACGCTCGTCCTCTGCCTGCTAACTGTTCGCTGCACCATGAACTCTACTACCACTCCTCCAGTTTCCCTGAGTGCAGGCAGAAAGAGGTTCTGCCAACCCTGCAGCTGAAAACCACTTCAGACCACAGCTCCACCGACTGGACGAACCCCATAGACATCAACTGCCCCGGCACTCAGGTGCTCAGAGGCCCCAAAACACAAAAATACATTAAAAAATTTCACTTTGTTGTGTTCTTTGAAACATTTGGGTGCTTATTCCTTAAGAAAACTCATCTCCCCTTGTTTTTTTAATGTATACATTTTCAGGAAGTTTCTTATAGATTTTCTGTAATGCTATTAAATCTTGTTCGGGGGCATTGGATGCTACAACTGCTGTATCAGCTAGATGGAGCCAGAGATCACTCTGCTTTAGTGGCACAGTTGGTGTTTTGAATTAGCTGACTAATAACAACCAGACACATCATCACTGGCAACCTCACCCGTGCCTTAGATTTTATTTTCCAAAACTAATCTTTAAATTTAAACACAAACAAGCTTGGTCTGTGCCAATAAATCAGGTTTGTGGGGCTGTCCCACCTGTTAAATAAATACAACATATTAGTTGGTCTTATGTGCATATGTGTGTGTTTTGTGGAGTTTAGTAAGCGTTTGTGGTCCGGTCGGTGTGGATGTGTGGGGTAAGTAAAACATAATGGAGCAGTGTGTGTGGTGTTGTGTCTAGGCGGCTGTGAGTCAGAGTTGACACAGAGGCTGTGTATCTCTGGTTACTGTGAGGTCTGGGTCTGACCTGTGCGCTAAGGGGTGGAAGATCAAGGGTCAAACGTGTTATGACTGCTCGGAGAAGCGTTCAGCGGTGATCTGCTTCCTTTCATCACGAGTTTCTAAAGTCTAGAAGTTTAGGGTGGTGAAGGTTAAAGTGAGACACAGAGCAGTGAGCTGAGCTCTGACTTTGAACATTTAAAGTCTCATATATTATTTACGCTGCAAGATTCCAGTCAGCGAGTGTCTTTATTAATGTGTGTTTTGTCACTGATCAGGTGGTGTTCGTGACTGGCTTCGGCTGCCTGTACATAGACGTGTCTTGTGAGAGAGGCACCCTGGTTCTGTCTTTGGCACCAGAAGGCAGCGTGGACACTGTCATCAGCCAACACAGCAAGTACGTACAGCCAGTACTTCCACTAGGTTTTCTTACATATTTCACTCATAAACCATTAACTCAAGGCCTTTTATTGCAAATCAGCTCGCTTGATGAAAAATGCTACCATGAATGTTTTTACTCATTACGCTACAAAATAAGAAATGGGCATCATTTTCACCACAGGAGATAGTTAAAACCTTCATCTGCAGTCAATATGTTTGATCTTTAACACAAATATTGTGAAAGTTTGCTGGCCCAGTTTTTTGCAGTTTACATATTACACCAGAATATTTTAGAGATCAAATGAAATGTAATTAAATACAAAGCCCTTCTTTGCCACGAAAATTAACTTAATTCCCTAAAAAAAAAAAATCTGCATTTCAGCTACAGAAGGCCCTGACAGAGATGAGAGTTGATGTGGACAAGGCTGCACATCTCTCGTGTCATGTTGGCTGAGTTATATCAGACTGGATGCTTTAAAAGTGGGGAGGGGCTTGAAATAATGTTTTTGCTCCCTCTAGTAACCTTGCTTTCATGCAAGGAACTATGTGCAGTCAGCATTTTATCACATAAAAAGGGCTTCAGAGACAAATATATTGCTGCTAGTAAGATTGTACCTAAATCGAAAGTTACATATGTATCTACGGTTCTATGAATCTCAAATGACCGCCAGAGGGCGGTGCTGAAAGCATTGAATGTTCCCTTCGCGCATGCGCAGTTCGAGTAATAATATAAAAAAGTCACACGCATGTGTGACAGGGATGACCGATCAGAGACTATATAGCCTGGCGTCATCCGCGGCGCTGCTCCTACAGAATCTTCTCACGGAAAACAAGGATTCTGAGTGACAGCGAAGCGCTGGCGGTCATCCGGGATTCATAGAACCGTAGTTACATATGCAACTTTTGTTCTATTTCATCCCTCCTGACCGCCAGAGGGCGGTGCTGTAAGCACTGAATGATGAATACCAACGATGTCACAAGGAATCCTGAGCACATACATCCCTGAGGAGGCCCAGAGGACCCTTGCAGAAAACCCTGGCCCAGGGAATGAGGGGTGGCCACGTTAACTCTGTGAACGTGCTTGGGGAAGCCCATGATGCGGCAGCACATATTGCTTCCATCGGAACCCCTCTCAGGGCAGCCCGGGTAGCGGAAACGCTCCTGGCAGAATGTGCCTTCATGTTAACCAGCAGGGGGCTGTGCCCCATGCCATAGGCATGGCAGATGACATCCACAATCCAGTGGGAGAGGCGCTGTTTGGAAAAAGAATACCCTAACCTCTGTAAGACACAGACAGCCCGGCTGAACATCGTATAACGGCAGTAGCTGCAACGTATGCCTCCAGTGCTCTCATTGGACATAATAATCCAGACCCCTCGCCAGGTGTATGCTGAAAAAGTTTCAGCCTTAATGGTTGGTTACAGTTAGTGAGGTAACACCTTAATACAAACGCAGTGTTTGGCCACAAGGTAACATCCGAGCCCTCAGGGCCGTAGCCAACAAAAGTCGTCTTACATGAAAAACCACTTGAGGTCCACCTGCGTTAGAGGTTCGAATGGAGGGTGGCACAGAGCTTCGAGAACCAAGGGCAGCTCCCAACCTGGTGCTCATGTAGTTGTCGGTGGGTATAACCTATGAGCACCACACAGAGAAGAGAAACTAGATCATGGCTCCCACCGCACGGCCATCAATGCCAGCGTGATCAGATGATATTGCCGCTACATAAACCGTAAGTGTTGAAGGAGAGCAGTGACCCTTACCAAGGAGAGACTGGATAAACTCCAGATGATGGGTACTGTACAGGAGACTGGATCCTCATTGCGATCAGACACCATTGGGAAAAACAGACACCATCTGTTTCCATCCTGCTGACGAGTAGAGGGTGCCCTGGCATCGGGGAAAGTGCATCTGACAGGGCTCGAAACTCCCATCAGCTGCTGTCTTAGCCTTGCAGTTGCCACACCCACGACCAAGGGTGGACAGGCGAGGAGAGGCCCATTTCAAGGGCTCTCTGGACATTCCCAGAAGCTGTGATGACCTGATGTCCGCTGGTGGTTGATATGGTAGACAATAGAGGTGTTGTTCAGCCAAATGAGAGCATGCTCCCCTTCCAGCTGGGGCAGGAAGTACCTAAGTGCCAATGCGCTGCATGTAGCTCTAGTACATTTAAATGGTTGGAGCGGTCCATTGACCCCAGTGGCCCTGAACTGCTCTGCGTTGCCATACAGTGTCTAATCCCCTGGAGCTGGCATCTGTCATGCCCACTGCCCCGTGGCCCACTACCACTCCCATGAGGACACCCCTGTATGAATAATCTTTGTCCCTCCATGGAGTCAGGGCCTGAACACATGACCATGTCACTGTGAGCCTATGATGCCTGTGCAACCTGGCATCCAGACGAAAAATGTTGAGCCACCTCTGAAAGGGGAAAAGTGACAGCAGGCATAAGGACACCACCCGAGTGACTGATGTTGGTCTGCCTAGTAGCTGCTAGAAGGCAACGTACGGGAGCTGCTTGCCCAGCCTGAACCGACTGACCAACTGGAATATGCCATCTACCCTTGAGTGGATGGGCGAGCTCTAGCGATAGTCGAACCTGAGAAGGTGGCGATGCTCCGCCGCAATAGGCACCTGAAAATAAGCATCTTCAGGTCCATCGACGTGAACCATCCTCCCTTCGTGACATCTTGAAGGACCTCTGCAATCATGAACATGTGGGAGGGCAACACCCTTGGGTACCGGCCGAGTCCCATCAGATCTAAAATGGTATGAAACCCGTCGTCCCCTTCCACAAGGAAACAAGTCGAGTAATAGCCTCTGGGTTGTTGCAGAGGGTCCATTGCCTCGACTGCACCCTTGGCCAGGAGGACGGAAGTTCCTGACCTAGTGCTGTAGCATCCACCAGGTTGGCGACTACAGTCATCTTGACCCAGTGTGAGGCCGCCGTTGGAACTGTGGCTCGTAACCATGGATCAGAGTGGCAACACTCATGGGTCCACCGCGTGAGCAGCCCAGTAACTGAGCTACTGTTGGAAGAAATGTCAGACGGTCGGCCTGGTGGCATCATCGTCTCCCTCCACAGCTCCTAAGGGCCGTGGTGGAGCTGCGGCCATAGTTCCTGGTCCGAACCTGCACAGCTGGTTGATGGGCCGACTCACAAAGGCCTCCATTGGGTCTTTGCTGACCCACACGAAAAACCGCAAAAAACTGCAACTTATAGGGTGAAAAATACGGTACTTCTTGTTCAGTTGTACCTAAGAGCACAGCCATGAGGAAGGAATGGACCCTAAACATCCTCTGGAACAGCTTCTCCCAACCAGCCAACAACAGCTCAGTGACGATGCCTTTCCCTGCATGTTGGAGCACAGTGCATGAAGCTAAAGTCATAATTACTGTTGGAACAAAACATCAAATTCTGGGGTTAGTTAACTCTCCAGACCTTAAGCCCAGTGACACTTTGTGGTTAAGCTCAAGAGGTCGGTGGACAGACAAAAACCTAGAAATTCTCACAAACTCTGAGGATTGATTAGGTGGAATGAGCCGTCATCACTTAGGATTTGACCCAGGAGTGAATTGACAGCATGCCAGAGTGAACTGCAAGGGTTTTGAAAATGAACACCAGTACAGCAAATATTGAGTCTTTGTTTAAACTTCATGTAATCGTCAATAAAAACCTTTGAAACGTGTGCAATGCTTGTAATTATACTTCAGAAGAAACATCAAAGAAAAAGATGTAAAACACTGAAGCTGCAGACTTTGTGAGAACCGATCCTTGTGTCATTCTCCAGACGTTGGCCACAGCTGTACAGTAGAACGTTGTTACAGTTTTATTCCATTACATCAACACATCACTGCTGTGTCACTTTGGCTAAACAGGATATTAATATAATGGCTGGTTAGGTAAAAGTAAACAAATGAGCTCAGACAATGATTTTTATTAATGTTCTGTTAGGAGATTTATAAAACATCAGCCAAGCATGAATGAGTTTGGTCTTGTATTATTCTCTATAAATAATCAGTCATCACACGCATGACATGTTGGAAGTAGTGTATGGTGTATAAGCTGAAAATGTTTGCTTGTACAGAAAAGGGCCAATTTAACATTGTTAACTGTGACTGTGTTTTCACGTGTGAAACACTCGGTTTACAGTTCTGCTGCGCACACTGAACTTTCATGTTTTGTTTTCAGGTCCTCCAAGCTGTCTTTTAAAATCCTCCTGAGCCAGGCCAGTGTGATGTTACGTGATGACATCACGAGTCCCACTGGGCCCGTGGAGCTGCTGAGACTCACGTTAACAAAGCTGCTGCTCAGCCTCGGTCCTGCACCCAGTCCCCTCCCCCCGGAGCTGGCAGCTGATTCTGCCATGGCTGCTTCTGTCTCCGCTCTGGTGTCCGACTCGTCTCTGGTCGAGCTTTACGCCTCCAGTCTTCAGGTGGACAACCAGCTGTACAACCGGGCGAGTTTCCACTTTCCCGTCCTGCTGTGCCAAGATCAGAGAGGGGGAACTGAGCCTGGAGCTCTGTGGAGCAGGGACGCCAATCCCACCGAGTCCCCAGAGATGTTGGAAGAGTTCAAGAAGTCGTGTTTTCTGCAGCTGAAGATGGTGCTCGCTGCAGACAGATGCACCGTGGAGGAGGTTACATTCTGTTTGCTCTTTTCTTTCCTGTTGGGACACGTTAGCATCCATGGCCTGCACCATATAGCCCTGTTCCACAATGGAAATACATGTGACAATAAAACAATGTCAAACCACATCAAAACAAGAGTGTACAGCAGAAAGATGACTATAAACATAAATGAAAGCAAAATTCAAATTAGAAGGAAAACAAAGCACGAGACATGAAAAGTAATTAAAACAAGTAACAGTCTAATCATATAAAACAGTGCTAGTGCAAATAAATGTTTTAGAGCATGCCCTTAATGTCCAAAGCATTTTTGAAGTACCGTATTTTCTGGCCGAAAAGTCGCTCCGCCCCATAAGTCGCATTGTCCAATTATGTCCAATAACTTGGAAAAATCCATAAACCTGTTGCACCTCCGTATACGTTGCATCTATTGTGCGTCACTGCTGACGCGTCGCGTATGTTACGCGTCACCGCTGAAAACCCGAAACCCGGTGTTTTGCCCTGCTGCAAATGACGACCACAGAAGCGTGCACGGAAGGACTTTTAACAAGATTAACATGGTAAAAACAATTATTTGTTTGCTGAAAATTATAGCAAAGATGTGTCAGCTTAACTTTTCCTTAATAAATTCACATAATTGTCAAATCAGCTGGTTTTAAAAAGTAGTTTCGCTACGAGCACCCGCACGGGTGGGACCGCTGCATTTCTTTAAAATTTAGCAAAATAAATGCTTAAAAATATATATTTGTTAGCTGACATTATAGCAAAAGTGTTCCTGAGTTTAACCGGTCCTTAATAAATTCACGTAATGGTCAAATCTGCTGGATTAAAATTGTTTCGCTTAGACGTCTTCCAAACGGTCGCGAAAATAAATTATAAATAAATTGAATTTTAACTCAAACATCTCCTACAGCTAATAGGTTGTAAATATCCATCCAGTGATTACTTTCTGTAAGTTTCATCAAAATCTGTTGTGTGGTTCTTGAGATATTTTACTAACAAACACTAACTAGTTCAGACCTCCAGAGTTCAGGAGGCCGGGCTGCGACAGAGTGAGTCCGAGCAGAGGAGGCTTTTTTCAGACACATGAGCTGGGAACGGTCAGTGGACCCTAGCGGCCGAAAGTGGTACTGCTCCATTTTTTTCATCAGAATGAATGGAAACTGTCATATCTCAGCCAAAAATTGGTCTAAAAATATGGGAAAAAATCCATAAATATGTCGCTTCACCCCATAAGTCGCAGGACATGAAAATTCGTTTTTTTTTTAAACTGTGACTTATAGGCCGGAAAATACAGTACTTTTTTCTATTGAATATTTTTTGTTGTTTTAACGTTCTGATGCTGCTATAAGAGTACAGTATTTCCTTTTGGAGTTGTTCCAGTGCAGTCTTACGTTGGCCTATGAATAAATGTAGATTTGGCTGGTAAGAACAGAAAATAATTTTAGCAGCTGTTCCAACAATCAAGAGTCTGGTTAACGTTTCTGTCCACCCCTCTTTATTTGTTTGTTGTTTATTTCCAAATAGTTATGAAGTATCCGGTTTGAGAACAGCTTCCTGTGCTTTTCCCTTGAAGGTGAGCTTCCAGCTGCAGCCTGCCAGAGTCTACCTGGAGGACACGTTTGTTTACTACATCAAGACGCTGTTCGACTCGTACATCCCCAGCAGGTCTGTCAGAGAGCCTGGAGCCAGTCCAGTCCTGCCAGAACAGGTGCAGCACTCACAACATCTGTATTCAGCATGGTGTCTTCAGTGAATGTCATCGTTTGTAGAGAGGTGGAACTTGTGCCAGACGTGCTGGAAGCAATGTTTGACCTCATTATGGCCAACAGCCTGTCTGAGTCAATGTTCTTCTGAGAGCTGTTATTTATGTGTCTTTGCTGTCGAGACCTGGGATGAAACGTGACATTAATGTTTTTAAAAGAATAAGAGATGACTTGTGTGGTGTCCTTTAGGTGCTGCAGTCTGTGCAGGCGTTGGTCCACCCTGTGCGTCTGCAGAGGCTGCTCATTCAGCCAGTCAACCTGCTGGTCAGCATCCACGCCTCCCTCAAGCTGTACATCGCCTCAGACCACACGCCTCTGTCCTTCTCTGTGTTCGAGAGGGGGCCGCTGTGCACCACAGCCCGACAGCTGGTCCACGCGCTGGCCATGCACTACGCTGCCGGAGCCCTGTTCAGAGCAGGTGGGTTGAAGGAGGAGGGGGGGGGGGGGTCAGCTTCTGCTGCTGCTGCTGCATCCTCCACACCTCGCTGCAGGTGTTGGAGCAACAGGATATCAGGATCCATTTGTTCTTACTTAGATTTAGGGATCCACCGATCCACATTTCTCGCTTCCGATCTGATACCGATACTTAAGACTGGGTGTCGACCGATACCAATACTTTTCCGATCCGATACTGTTCAGGTATATGAATTTGTATAATGAATATTTTTGTACTGAGACTATTCATTTTAACATTGTGTGAGATAAACCCAATGAAGATACTCTTGAGCCTTACAACAGGAAACTCACAAACTTTAACAGCACACAAGAGGCAGGTCTATACCACACACATGTCCTTCTCACTCATGGTGCAGCTGGAAAAACTAAAAAAAAACTGCTAAGCATGATGGGAAAGACAACAAAATCCACTCTCTTAGTGGTTAAGGGGAGTGGGCTGTGTTGTCTTTCCCATCATGCTTAGTGTTTTTTTAGTTTTTCCAGCTGCACCATGAGTGAGAAGGACATGTGTGTGGTATAGACCTGCCTCTTGTGTGCTGTTAAAGTTAGTGAGTTTCATGTTGTGAGGCCCAAAGTGTCTTTATTGGGTTTAGCTCACACAATGTTAAGACAGCAGTCACAGAATGTGATGGATGTGCTCTTTGAAGCTGGATCGCAAAATCGGCAGGTTGGATCCGATATCCGATATTTAAATTATGCTGGTATACCGATACTGGATCGGATCGGCCCCATCCCTACTTAGATTGCAGCTGAACCTTCTTGGCAGAAAATGCACCAACTACTTTTCTTTTTTTTAAGACTAAGAACTGATTTTTTATTTAGTTAGCAGCTGAGTCCTGATTCATGTTTGAAGGCAGAGTTTCATCATCAGTTTGTGACTTATCAGAGCCTTCAGCTGCTCCGTGTCTTTCTCCTGTCACGTCCGAGCCCCCGCACACCGTCTGATTTAACCCCATCATGTCCACATCAGAAGTGGTCGTTGCAGTCAGACGCTTCCTTCCTGCCGTCTCTCGTTAGAGCCCTCGCTTCTGCTCGTATTTCAACATGTCGCCTCGCCACCTTCTCCTGCAGTCCTCACAGAGCAACTGGTTCTGGGAAGTGTCGTGTCCTGGGACCGATCCTCATCAGAGCGCCCCACATCACACACGTAAATCCACGCACCGTGAACACTAGGACGTTTTTGCTATTTAATGTGCGTGTTTGAAAGTGAAGCTTCGCCTTGTGAACATCGTGCCCTGTTAAGACGTTTTACTTTACCCAAACCACAACTGGGAGATCACAGAAAGCAGAAACAACCACGAGCTCCCAGTGGAGTTGGTTTTCTACCAGTGGAGTCCATCACTCAAGCACAAATTGACAGCGAGCAGGGCAGAGCAGGGCCTGGTGTCTCGGGAAATGCTTTCTCTGATGCAGCTGTCGGAGCATAAATCTCAGCGAGCCGTGCCATGGAGGCTCCGAGGTTCAGTGAGAGAGGTGAGAGAGTCGGAGGCTGTAAATCTAACCGTGGCACTTGCATGATTGCATGCAGGTGCACGTGTGTTAAGGTCTGTGAATGTTTGTACTCCAAAGATGAGAACTTGGAGTGATGGTTTCAAATTGTTTTTGGCAAGAAGAGGACAGTGAAGGGAGTTTGCTCCAGAGGCATGTTTGTGAAAAGCACAAGAGTTCAAGGCACGTCTTCTTAATTCAGTCGAGTACAAAACGTGTCCGAAATCTGGAACAGCCCAGCTGGGTCATTTCAGGAAATTATATTTGATTACATAAAAGATTCTCCCTCCAATTACTTCAAAGTGTGTGTTTAAAGTTTAGCCTCGGGCTATGCTAAACTTAATGGTTATTCTTCCCAAGGATTTGGATTAGTGCTGTTTGAATTCAACGCAGTAACGGTGCATCTGCTGTTCCTTCATCTCAGGTTGGGTGGTGGGATCCCTGGAGATCCTCGGCAGTCCTGCCAGCCTGGTCCGCAGCATCGGAAACGGTGTGTCCGACTTCTTCCGCCTGCCGTATGAGGGTCTGACCCGGGGGCCCGGGGCCTTTGTCAGCGGAGTGTCCAGAGGAACCACCTCCTTTGTCAGACACATTTCAAAAGGTAACGGAGGATGAACAGTTATTGTACTTTTTTAGTTAAAGAATGGTGCTGTGACATGGTGTGACATCGTTACTAGGGGTGCAGGAGAAAAAAAATCGTTTTTTTAAAGAATCTAGATTCTTAGTCCTGGCGATTCAGAATCGATTCTAAAAGCCCCAAAATCGTTTTTTTTTTCCCCCGTTTTACATTAAAACCCAAAAGATAAAGAAAATAAAACCATATCTCATAGTATATGAAATAATTCATAAAATGAAAGGTGGCAGAAAGAAGAAGACATTTTGAACAACTTGGTGGGGGAACAGTGTGCTGGAACTACTCTGACTGATGAAGCCCTCTGGAGTGAGGGTGAAACGTTTCTACTGAAAAAGAAACTGTCCAGATGACCTGATTGAGAATTATCAGAGAAGAAGAAATCTTATTTTATCTGCCCATTTTTTCAAAAACAAAACAAGTTCAAACAATCAATTCAAACAATAATGTTATTTAAGTTACATAATTTAATGCATTCCTGTATTATTTGTTCCTATTTTTTTGTATAAATATCAAACGATGCAAAAAAAATTGATACAATAAGGAACCTAAAATTATTGTTTTAAATAAATGTTCTATTTGTTTACATTATTGTTTATTCTTTTCAGCTTGTCAGTTACAAAACCGAAACTAAATTTATGACCATTTTAATAGAAAAATCGTTTCTGAATCAAAAATCATTTCTGAATCAAAAAATCTATTTTGAATCGAATCGCTACACCAAAAATCAGAATGGAATTGATTCTCCAGACACTGAGAGATTCACACCCCTAATAGTTACAATAAAAGTTAATGGTAAACAAGAGAGGAGGTAAAGGTGCACATAACACACACACACACACACACACCACCACCATGGTACAGACACCTGGGTTCAGGGACCAGACACCAGCAGCTCTCTCTGTACACACACATCGTGTGTGTTTGCTTAGTTTTGTTACTGCCATAAATCTATCCACACTTTCTGTCCCAGAGGAGGTTCAGTCTGTGCTGCAGGGCTAAAGAGCTGGGAGACAGGCACATGTGTAGAAACTGTCCTCGTGTTCAGCACTGACTGATGAAGTGTACAATCTATCAGAGACGCAGTTCAGTGTTCCAGCTGCAGCTGAAATGTTGTGTGTGTCCGTCAGAAAAAAGAAGCCCTGCCAGTTATTTCTACTGCCACATCTCATAGATGGACGTCACACACACAAACTCCTGTGTGTGTTTATCTTTTAAAGACCTTTCCTGGTACACACACATTTCTTATCAGGACCATTAGTTCTCTTAGAGACCAAAGCTCAGTCTTAATTTGGTGGGCTGCAGTTTTTGGGTTGGAGGTCAGGGTTAGGTCTAAAATGTGAACTGAGTTCAGGTTAGGGTCAAGTATCTAGTCAAGCCACAGAAATGAAAGGAAATAAAAACACAGTCCTAATAAAAATAAACGTTCAGGTGTATATGATTCTGCTGATTGGATGTGGCAACGTGCTGACCTGTGAACTGAGCACGTGCACATGATGCTCAGCTGAAAGCTGTGCTCTGCAAAGCGCACCGCTCATACATTGCTTTAGAAGTATTGATGCAGCACTTTATTGTACTAACTCAACAAAGAGAGAGAGCTTTGGATTGTAGTTTATTAAACTGTCACATGCTCCATAGGACTGTTTACAATTCACATTAGATTAATAAAGTGGTACAGTGTGATCATTAGCTGACAACCCCCTCTACATGTTTGTAATGTGTGTCTTTTCCATGTTGTGTTCTGAGATGTTCTGCACCGTGACTTCAGCACATGTTACACGCCTGCTGTCCGTGTCACTTCCATGTTCAGGCACCCTGACCTCCATCACTAACTTGGCCACGAGTCTGGCGAGGAACATGGACCGTCTGTCTCTGGATGAAGAGCACTACACCCGGCAGGAGGAGTGGAGACGGCAGCTACCAGAGAGCCTCGGGGACGGACTGAGACAGGGCTTGTCCCGACTTGGCATCAGCTTGTTAGGTACACATATGAGTTGTTTTTATATTTGTGGCTCAAGCAGCATTCACAGAATGAAAGACATGTTGTTTTAGTTTAGTTAATTTTGCTTTGCATCAACCAACCTGAATGTAGGACCATCCCTGCCTCAGCATTAGGTCATCTAATATGAAGGAAACATGTTCTGCCTGCACATCTCTGTAATGTGTGTGATGCACGGAGCATGAGTCATTTAGAAAGTAAATGGTGTACTTCCTGTTGAGCAAAGGTGTGTCTGACTTCTTGTGTTACTCTGAGTTCATGTATTTGTTTGTTTCTGACCTAATGAAATGAAAAATATATTTTTGTCACTGTTTATCCCAATAAACACTAATTGTGTGTATTATACATCCTTGAAATCAATGATGAGTTTACCAAAGTTCTCTTGTCCTTCCAGGAGCAATAGCAGGCATTGTGGACCAACCCATGCAAAATTTCCAAAGGAACTGGGAAACCCAGAGCTCGGCTGGCAGCAAAGCCAAGGGGGTGATCTCTGGTGTAGGGAAAGGCATTGTGGGGGTTTTCACCAAACCCATTGGGGGAGCAGCTGAACTGGTGTCCCAGACTGGATATGGTGAGCCAAGAATGGTCTGAGGAAATTCTTGTTTAGGGATGTTTCCAAACCAGATTAAATAATGTTTAGTTTTTTTAATCTGATGTTTAATGAACATTTAGCAGCAGATCTTGATGAAACAATGAAAACATGATGAGGCTGTTTCATGCCCTGAACAGTTACAAATGTAGTTGTCCTCATGGTAACTCTGTCGTTTTATAGAGTAATGTGCAGCGCAAAAAACATGTTCATACCATGTCTTGTTTAGATTATGCATTTGTAGGAACGTGAAATCTGTCATGTGAACTGTTGTGTCCAAAACATGCGTTTCTGCACACAACAGCAAAGTGAAGTGTGTCAGAAACAATTTCAGCTTCACTTTAGAGCCAAGATGTTTTCTATGTTGAGACCCATGAGGGAACTGCTGACAGACCCCCTGGACATGCACACACGCGAGTGCCTGATCATACACACACAAACAGGCAGTGTTACTCTGGAGTTACTTAGTTTTATTGGGGGTAGAGGACGGGAGTGGATCAGAGGGTGGTGTGTGATGGCAGCAGCAGCTCTTGGCTACAGAACATAAACTACCAATGAGGTGAACAGCTCCATAAAGGAACGATGCCTCCCCAGAGCCTGGCGCTGATCGCCCGGACCCTCTGAGCTCAACATGTTACACAAACACACACAGCTGCAGCACAAACACACACTTCTTCACAAATGCACTGGCGCTCACTCTTACACGCTCGTGGAACCAAACGTTTCCTGACAGCGTGTGCAGATGATCTGCGATGCTTTCGTTATTGTTGTCACATTTGGTTTTGTTCTTTAATAGAACACGTGGGTCTGCACAAACACTCAGAGCTGCAGTGAGTTCAGTAACAAAGCCCGCCGGGTTCTTCAAGAACTTGACTTCACCGACCAGCACCTGATCCAGGAGACACAGGTGCAGGGTTCCTTTCAGAGATCCAGTTTAATGAACTCTTTAATGTGGAGTCGTGCTTAGTGGTCTCACAAATCTCACATCAGCTCAGTGAGTCAACCCAACCTGGATCTGTGCATGTTTGTGTAAAATCACATTCGAGCACGGCTCAATCATGAAGCTGGAAGGAAAACTGATGGATGTTTTAAACTGAAAAAAGGCAACAAACACATTATTAATAAAATCGCTGCCTAAACTAATCAAAGCTGATCTGACTGAAAGGTGACTGATGTGAGTTTTCTATGGGCAAGGCTGATTTTATTTATTTTTTTAATTAGATATACAATAGTTTTTGTCCTAAATTGATTTTTATATAGGTATATAAAATACAACAATAAATACACAACTTTGATGAATGTACATGTATATTTAATAATCCTTAGAATTTGTGCCCATAAAATATATACAAAACCTTTTCCCTTATAAAAGTACACTGCCTGACCAAAAACAAGTTGCCACCTGGATTTAACTAAGCAAACAAGTACGAGCCTCCTATTGGATAATTACTGCATGAACGATTATCTTTCATCTGGCAACAAGTTATTTAACCCCAACTGGTGCAATGAGTTGCTTCTCATTTCTTAAACAACCATGTTGAAAGACACATGACGTGGTCGTGGAAAAGATGTAAGTCTGTTTGAGAAGGGTCAAATCATTGGCATCAAGCAGAGAAAACATCTAAGGAGATTGCAGAAACTACTAAATTGTGTTAAGAACTGTCCAACGCATTATTAAAAACTGGAAGAAGAGTGGGGACTCATCGTCTTCGAGGAAGAAATGTGGCCTACTGTACAAGCCTGTAGGGGCAGTGCTATGATCTGGGGCCGCTGCAGTTGGAGTGGTTCTGGGAGCATGAGACATCATTTTCACACACAGAGTCCAGACCTTAACCCCATTGAGAATCTTTTGGATGTGTTGGTGAAGGCTTTGCGCAGTGGTCAGAATCTGTCATCATCAATGCAAAATCTTGGTGAAAAAGTAATGCAACACTGGATGGAAATGGATCTTGTGACATTACAGAAGCTTATTGAAACCATGCCACAGTGAATGCATGATGTAATCAAAGCTAAAGGGGGTCCAACAAAATATTAGTGTGACCTTTTTTTTTGGTGGCAACTTTTTGGGGGGTCAAAGTGTAAATTGTGGGCTAAAGTGAACTTGCTGTAGCAGCTGCTTCTTCATTGTCCTACTTCATAATTGATCACTGATACATACAGGCATGCCTGATTATCAATTTAAAATTTCAGCCAAATAATCAGTCTGCATCCAGCGTTGACCATTACCTCTATTATATTTAATGTTCTTTGGCTACCACTTTCTGTGGAAACATGAAAGTGTTAACTTTGTTCTCTTTATTCTATTTAAAAAGACTCTTAAGTGTTCAGTCTAATGAGTGTCTTTATTTAAAATACATGTTTATTTTCCATTCAAATGTTAGATAATCAGGGATTTTGATCGTCCTTTGAAACATTTTGTAAGATCTCTGTGAAAATGAACAAGAACACAAACAGGTGTGTTAATGGACAAGATATGCTCCACTTAAGCCCGAGATACACTTGAGCGTCCTCAGGTACGCCACTCTACGCGCGCATTTTGTGCGCATGTGTTTTGCTGCTATACTTCAGAAACTATCAGCTTTCAAACGCTCGCGTTCTCCTTGTTGTAATATGAGCAGCTGCGCACGGAGGGGACTCAACTGAGCTCGCTGATTGGTCACTTGCTGACACGCCTACTGAAATGATTGACAGCCAGCTCATGTAGCTCGCTGAAGACCGCGGCGGTGTTCATGCGGTGTTTCTACTATATATGTTGTAAAAAGTTCTCTCAGAAATAAAAATAATAACAGGGAGTGCTTTTCCTGCAGCACACAGCCCACCAGGGATATTTAAAACATCGCGCACCCAGGTAGGACCTGAATTCATTCATTTCATTCATCGAGTGAACGGAGGAAGAAGTGATTACTTGACTTTAGGCAAAAAAACAAAAGAAAAGGCCCGATCAGCGATAAAGAAGGGGAATTTATTTCATTTGTGTAACATACAAAACAGTCCGGCGCCGGGGAAGTTTATGGTCAGACACCGCGTATTGCGCACGCGGACGTAAAAAAAAAGCTTTGCGCGTACATGCCCTGAGGGGCTACGCGGGGCTACGCTTTTGCCTTGACGTACGTACGCTGCGTATAGGCGTATCGTGAGGACGCTCGAGTGTATCTCGGCCTTTATGGTTACCATTATACCATTATACAAGTGGGGCGCCCCGTCAACAGAACCGAGCACCCTGTTTTCTGAACCGCGTGCACCCCCATCCCACCTGTTGGCACTGACATAACAATAATGGTAGTACAAAGCTAAAGGCAGCCTCTTCCCTCATGCTGAATCCTCACACTGAACCACCCCCAGTGGTTAATTTGAGCCGGATCCTGTCGGAACAAGATCCGGGAACTCTCTCATTTTGACCCATTCTGTTCCGGCAACGCTTTGTTCGGATCCGGCAGCTCCGCCCCTAAATGTTCAAAGTCATCACATTTTCATTTTGATTATTTATTTATTTATTTTGAATACAACGAGAGGAAACGTTGCTAATAGCCCGGCGGACCCAGTCTGTGGATGTTCCAGCCGCAGCACGCGCAGCGCAGTTACACGCTACTTTGGGGGGGGGGGGTGATGACGGAGGGACAGATTTACGCACAGAGATTCTGCGCAGAGTCCTTCTCTCCTCCTCCTCTCCAAATATTGTCCCTACTCAGCGGCTGCGCACTGAAAAACTCCCCCTCTCTTCCTCCTCTCAGAGCCCCGAAACAGAAACGATTGTTTATTCAACAGAATAAATAAATGCTTTGTGGTCAGTGCACGTTACGCACAGCGTCTCCAGACAGCTCTAGCACGCACATCAGCAGGTGTCTTAACTCCTGCTAACTTTCAGACATAATCAATAAGAAAGCTTACTGTAAAAAGTAAATTAAAAATACAAAGATAGAAATGTTTAATTTGTTATTCATATTATATGTCACGTTTCAAACAACGGTGCTAATTTGTCAAAATAACAGCAATAAAAACGTCAAAAAGACAGTCCAATATACTTTAATAAAAAATGGATGGATGGATGGGTTGTCCAACAACAGAGAACTGAAGCCTTCAGGTGCTTCAAACTGAGCCACGAGAACTGGAGCAGGAGAAGAGTTCATCTCAGAACTGTGAAGTGAGGGGAGGGAGGAGGGGGGTTAGGACACCTGACAGAATCACAGCTGCTCATTCACACACAACCTGCTGTTCTCCTCCAAAATAGTAATTTTGTTAAGTGTATACAAATGTATGTAAATGTTGATGTATGACAACTCGTTAAAATACAGTGTACATCAAAATGCAGGAAATGGCATCTGTTATTGAACATTTTCTGTGAGAGGACCTACGGACACCCCACACACCCCCACCCCCGGCCTGCCTGCTCTTTTAGCATCTAATCAGTTTACAAATTAAGCCCTGACCATGACCACCCCTCTCTCGCTCTAAAACTGTCAGTACAGCTCAGGACATATCTCCAAAAAGTATGGACGAGATGAGCGCCCCACCATGGCAAGTTACCTAGGGGAAACACTGGTTCAAGTTTTAGGAACAGTGATTAGTTGCCTTCAGAGCCTTATAAAGAGAGAGTTCCGACACTTCCATAGACTCCCATTGTAAGAATGGAATGCGGAAGTCACGTGGGTCATGGAGGGGGCGATTCATAAGATATCTATGGGGCGATTCGTTCCACCAAACTGTTCCAAACAGCAGCGCTGCTAGCATCAAACGTAGTTCATTGTTGATGTTTCAGACGTGTTTTCTCCGGTAAGTTGATGAAAATACAATTTTCTTTTGCCCTTGTGAAGCGTTTAAAACGTCTAAAAATGCTTAAGAAAAAATGCATAGTGTAGTGCTCACGCCACTAGGTGGAGCTGCAGGATAAGAAATAAAGAGGAGAATGGTAGAAGGAATGTCAGTTTGTTACGGCTCAATACCATACCATACCATACCATACCATTTTATTTATAAAGCACTTTAAACAGGAACAAGTCCACACCAAAGTGCTGGACAAACAAACACGCAACAGGTAACACAGACAATGAAGTACAACACGAAAAACATAAAAACATTGCAGATCATAAATCAAACGATCCAATACAAATCAGCTGGCATTGAAAGCAATGGAGTAGTAGTGAGTTTTTAACCGGGATTTGAAAACCGAGAGGGAGGGGGCCTGTTTGATGAGCAGCGGTAACTCGTTCCAGAGTCTTGGGCCTGCTACAGAGAACGCCCTGTCACCCCTGCGCTTAAGGCGAGTTTCTGGAACTATTAAGAGTACCTGATCCTCTGACCTCAAAGCACGTGGAGGGACATATGGGTGTATCAGATCCGAGAGATAGGCGGGGGCGAGACTGTTCAGCGATTTGTAGACATACATGAGAATTTTGAATTGGATTCGAAGATGAACCGGTAGCCAGTGAAGGGAGGCCAAGACTGGTGTAATGTGCTCTCTTTTGCGTGTGCTGGTTAAACGCTGGACAAAGTAAGAAAAGTCGTTTTTTTTTGTGTCATTTTGCGCCAGTAGCTGCTCAAATTGACTGACAGCGACGAGCTGTTTGGAACAATTGAGAGCTGCATGAACCACTTGACCGCCTGTCGGCGAGTTCAAAGAGTGTCGGAACTCTCTCTCTCTAGGGCTCTGGTTGCCTTGCTTGATCTCTAGTCCAGAAGCATTGGTTACCATGGCAACCCACCCAGGTTAAAAAAGAGACCCAGCTTCCTGCTCTAAAAATCCTGATCTGAAGCTGACCAGGTCACTAGTCCTGTACTGACTCTGCTGCAGTCAGACCTCATCAGATTTGTTCTGTGTGTGTGTGTGTGTGCGTGCGTGCGCGTGCGTGTGTGTGTGTGCGTGAAGGATTGGAGACTAACGTTGTGTTTGCTGGACAGGGATCCTCCATGGAGCCGGCCTGTGGCAGCTTCCTAAGCAGCTCTACTTACCTGCAGAAGGATCTTCAGCCCAGGCCTCCAACAGCCACCTGAAATACGTCTGGTACGACCTGCAGCTGCCGCCTCCGTGCTTTCTGCAGGAACTTTAGCTCCCTGCTCCCCCGAATCATTTGTGCCATTTAATTCACAAAAAGTAGAGGATGTTTTTCTTTTCACATTGATCTCATTCATCCATGAAGTTGTTTTAAACTTGTTGACAAAGCCACAACTTGAATTGTTCTCATTTGATCATGATTTTGTCCACACACATTTGTATTTCTATCAAATGGTAAAGAAAACATTCCTTGATGTACTAGAAAAGTTAGGTTTAGTAGAAAAAGAGTTAAAAGTTGCTTCCAGCAGGTTGGTTTGTGAAACAGCTGAGCAGCAGTTTGTGCAACACGTTTTCTCACTCAACTACTTTATTAGGAAGATTTATGAGGCGACCTCATCCAAAAGGTTATCATTAGCTGCAGAAGAAGCATTTAGGACATTTTATAGAGATTTCTGACATTTAGTTTGCTTCCCCAGCTGTCAAACATCTAACAGCAGTCAATGGAAGCTGTCAGTTTTAGATAAAAAAGAACATCTTTCTTCAGTTTCCATCACTCAAGAGACTTTATGGTATTTATATATAAAACATAATTCTCCTTTGTACTTTATTTAAAGCACTCCGCTGTCAAACTGGTTTCCATCACTAACATTTAGTGCAGCAGCAGGTAGTCCAGATGTGTGAGAGGTCAGACTGAGCAGTGTAACACTGACCAGACCCTCCTCACTGTCGCTCTTCAGCGTTGGTCACCTGCCTTCAGAGAAACATGGCCGAACGCAGAGTTCAGCGCACGTTTCCTCCTGCTGAGCACGTGTGAGGTCAGAAACGCGGAGAGCTAGAAGAAACAGACGTGCAGGCTGTCTACTGATCACTTGTATGTGAGGTTAGCGTGCGCGCTCTTTTGTTTGAGGGTTATTTAATGTGACGACGGGCCCATCACTGTGTGTTGTTGTGTGCACAGGAGCAGCACTTTGTGTTGATGTAGGCATGTCACACCATGTTAGAAGTAACTCTTCCAGTTCTGCTGCTAATCTTTTGTTGTTCTAACTTCCATTTGTCCTTGTCGTGTGACAACAGGAAGATGCTGCAGTCTCTTGGGCGACCGGAGCTCCACATGGCCCTGGAGGTGACTATAGTGAGCGGGTCGGGTCAGGAGCACGCCGGCTGCCTGCTGCTCACCTCCGAGGTGCTGTTTGTTGTCAGCCTCAGTGAGGACACCCAGCAGCAGGCCTTCCCCATCACTGAGGTAACTGACAGCAGGCCCACAGCCTCCTCTCTAACTGTGCTGCTGTGATGGAGGCATGCTTAGAGCTGTTGTCCTGTGCAGGTGGAGTGTCAGCAGGAAGCAGAGCACCAGCTCACACTCACCTTACAGCAGCAGACCGTGAGCAGCGACTCCGAGGTGAGCCATGAACCTGGGTCACATGGAGGTTGTTGATTTGAATCTTACGCTCATTCAAGCTTTAATATCAGCTTTGTTCTCTGGAGCCTCCATGAGTGGGAAACTATTAGAGCAGGATGGGAAAGGTAGTCTGACCTCAGCTGACTGGTTTAAAAAGAACTAGAAACACCTTTCTGCCAAGTTATGGAGAGGCAGAGGCTGTTCAAACTATATAATGAGCCTTTTTTATTATATGTGTTTATTGAATCATGAGCAGCAGCAGGAAAAACTCTGATGTTACAAAGGTTTTTTTTGTTTGTTTTTAGTGTTTTAAGTAGAATACAGTAGTCCCTCGCTACTTCACGGTTCATTTATCGCTGACTATCGCGGTTTTTCAAAATAAGATTGGACATGAAACACAATTGACTGATTGATGGATGAGCCGCATGATTGGCATGGACATTTTATTTAAAATAAATCATTTAAAATATTTATCACCTGCTCCACACTGCAGAAGAAATGTCCTCCTGCAGCGGAGAAGTGGGCGTGGCTGAGAACGCAGGGAGCTGAAATCATGAGTGCTCTTTTAGAGCATTTAGGTTTTAGAAACATTGTTTAGAATGTTACAAGAGTGTGGGATGGGTTTAATAATAAATGAGAATAATAAATTTAAGAATATATATAAAATAAATTACTACTTGTACAAAGTACTACTATTCCTACTTTGCGGTTTTTCACTTTTCGCAGGTCTTCAGGGGACAGATCCCCCGCAATAAACGAGGGACTACTGTAAATGACAAGTAAAAGATCCTTCACTTCCTGTTTAAAACAAATGTTAAACTAAAATAAAACAAAAGTTTATGGGAGCTCTGGTTTATACTCCATTCTGGGCTGGTTTGAGAGAACACTGGGTGAAATAACACAACACCTGTTTTTAAACTGCATCAATAACAGTTAATAAAAGTTTATTTGCAAAATATTGAATGTTTTTAGATAACTCAAGAGTCAGTGTGACATCATCTGTCAAGATCATAACATTCAAGTTGTGATTGTGTTAAAATGTATAACAGAAATCAAAACTCCAGCTCAGTCATGTCAAGTCTAACTTCTGTGTCCCATTTATGTTTCTGCTGTGAAGTACACCTGAGCTGGAGAATAACGCTGAAAACATATTAAAGGACAGTTCTTAATGATTTCTTTGAATGCTTAAAGGTTGAGTCGGAGTTGTGTAACTTGTCCCTCTGTCCTCCCTCAGGGTGACGGTGTCCGCGAGCGCCTGTCGGAGCAGCAGTACCAGCGGCTGCTGGATTACGTGATGCAAGCCTCCCAGTTCCTCTCCCCGTCCGCCGCCTCTCTCCAGCTGCAGCAACAAATCAGTCTCGCAGAGCCGCCTCCTTCTGCCAAAAAGTGCTACCACTACCTGGTGGATCCTGCCGCTGCCAAGGTGTTTGTCAGCAAGTTCACCATGGTGAAGAACAAGGCCTTACGCATCGGCTTTCACTGATGTGTAGGAAAACATTTTAGACTTTCTGAGCTTGTACTAAGATATTAAGCCTTAAGATGTTTCTATTTTGTCTGTCATTTATGCAAAACTTACTTTTTTGATGGTAGAATATTTTTAGGTGCGTCTAACTGTCACTCATGCCTTAAGGATGTAAAACTGGAATATGTTTTGAAATGTATTACACAGTCAAACCATGATGGTGGAAACTATTTTATTCCTAGGATTTCATACTATGTGAACACTACAACAGAGGAGTTTTAACAAGTGTAGGCAGTGTGTCACAGTGTCACAGAAACGTCAGTGTCACAGAAACGTTAAAGCATACAGGAGTCAATCATTTTGTTTACATTCTGTAAATCGTGTCATGCTAATGTAACGTGCAATATTGTACTCGTTGGTGGATCTAGAGACACCAGCTGTCAGCCAAAACATCTGCAGATGGAACGTTCTTGTTTGACAGACACTGTTGTGTTGACGCCAATCCCAAATGATGCAAACTTGTTATTGCCTTTTTATTGTTGTACTACTGAGCTCTCTGTGAAATGTACGTGTATTGTATAAAATATGTATAGAAATTTCCTAATTAAAGAACACAGAATTTATTTGAAGTGCATACATTTGTTGATGTCCTTGCACAATGTAAAAATCAGGTTTTGTGACAGTCCAAACTTCTGAAAGATGTTCTCTGAAGCTTGTCAACATGAATTTTGGTGAAGCTCTGTGGCTTTGTTGTTCTACAACAGTGGGGCCTCCTGGGTCTTCTTCCACTGTTATCTGAAATGCAATGGATAAACCTGGGGTTGCATTTCCTCTTGTGTCCATGTCGTGGGAGGTTGGCCACAGTCCCATGAACTTTGTACTTTTTCATCTCGTCAGCTGTGGTCAGTCAAACATGAAGCTGCTTGTAGATGTTCTAGTATTGTTTACCTTTAACGTGGTTATCTAAAATCTGTCGGAGCTCCTCAGACAGCTGTTTCTCTGCTCCATGAGGAGGATTCAACCAGTTACTCTGTGGTGCCCTTAGATTATTGTAATATTAGTCATGATTCAAACTGTTTGACCTTAAGCAGTATCACAGGTGCCATCTACCAGCAGCTTTTTGTCTCAGCCGAAGGTTACCAACAAGTTTGACCACAATGTTTTAGCATGTCTTTGTAAAATAAATATTTTCCCAGTTACAGATATACAGTACATGACAACAGCATTGAACTGGATCATTTAAAAAGAGTTGGGGTATTGTTTCCACAAGCTTTAATGGTACCAAGAAATGTGTCTGTAACATCAAAGTTCATGCTCAATAATCCAGATAAAAAATCAACAATGTTCAGTCAGGTCATCCGCATGGTTTCTTTTTTTTATGTCGAGATGTTTCGTCCTTCATCCAAAGGACTTCTTCAGTCCAAGGAGCCACAACAAACCGAATCCCAAACTTGGTGAACTTTGATGTTTTGAACCACTTTGGCTATGGCTGCCTCAGAGGAGTTGACGGGGGAGATGGCAGGCCCCAGAAACCATCTCATCACCAGCAAACTGGTTAGTCCACTGTGTGGGAGTGCTGCTTGTGAGCGAGTTTGTTTGTGGCTCTTCGGACTGATGAAGTCCTTTAGATGAAGGACGAAACGTCTCAACAAAAAAGAAACCGTCCAGATGACCTGACTGAACTTTGCTGGATGTGTCTAAGATTTTTTTTTTAACTCTTACAGTGTTAAGTAGCCTGGCCCTCGCCATTCCTACACAGCTCCGCTCAATTCTATTTCCCTTCACTGCTGGGTCTGGGACTTCTCCCATAGACAACGATTTCTCCGGTAGATTTTTGACCGGACCAATCAGAGAACAGAAGGGGCGGAGTTTTTGGCCCCTAACCCACGCCCCCACCTGTCCCAGCGCACAGCCAGCGAGCAGCCGCATGTTCTCATTCAAAGCGATGCAGGACTGTTTTATATGTGACACAAATGTATTAAATTCCCCTTCTTAATCCCTTATCTGGAGTTTTCTTTTGTTTTTTTGGCCAAAAGTCAAGTGATCGCTCCCTCCTCTCCCTCCGCTGATGAGGAAATGCCTCAGGTTGTCACGAGAGAATTAAACTCGGGTTTTACGTTGCTGCCCGAGTCCCTGCAGATTTTCTGGTCTTCTGGTGTGCTGGACCAGCGCTCCATGGTTTTATTTTATTTTTTTAGAACGTTTTATTAACATATAAACACAGAATATGCAGCGGCAGCGAGAGAAAATGCAGCAGGAGGCGGAGCAGATGTCAAGTTCAACAGACCACGGGGGAGCAGCCATATATGGCTCTGAGGGGGAGGGAGCAGAATGCTTTTCCCTGTTCAAAATTTTTCTAAGATCCAATGGTTTTGTTCCTCAGCAGAGGCCACGCCTCCAGCAAGAATCGGTTCTCTATGGAGAAAGTCCAGACCCTAGTACGAAGCGAAGTGAAGGACAAGGGTCTGGTTTTAACCAGGCTAAGTGTTAAGTGGATCTTTGTTTCTTCCTCAGCATCATTAATCTCCTGCAGGTCAGTTTCTCTCTGATAACCATGAGAATCATCTGTCAGTCAGTCAGTTTTTACATTTGGGTCTCGTTTCATGCCCTGATGCTTCCTGCAGAGAAAGAAAAGATTCAGTTTGATAAAAAGGCTGTCGGCAACGTGTCACCTTTGACCTGGTGTGCTGTTCACCTGCTGTCTGATCTGTTCTGCTTGCTGTCGGTCCTGGAGGAGCCACGCTGACTGCTCGCCGACCTGAAGCTGCGGTCAGTGGAGAAATCTGAGCAGGAGAGATCAACTCAGGCAACAGCTTCTACGTTTACATCATGTCTGAAGGACAACAGATCAGTCTCACATTTTGAATACCCCATATATTATTTGTATGTCCTCATATAAGATCCTGGTAGAATTTTTACAAAGCACCGTATGCAGAACACAGCTGCATTTAGTTTATGTATCGTGGTAAATGGCACCTTTGAGCTGTGTTCACTCACATCTTGCTCATGTGGCGCTGCAGTGATTAAATCAGATGATCTCCATCTGTGATTTCCCTCTACACCTTTCTGTTAAACGTGCAAGTATGCTCCATTTCTTTGTTTCCTCATTTAGTTTGGGCTCAGACTAAGTTCTGCACAGACCATTAACAGTTAATGGCTCGAATGAAAGGGGCTGCCAGGTATTATTGGAGCATTGTAAATTGAATTTAACGTTGGGAAAAGGCTATACGTCTTAAATTCTGTGATTTCCTCCATTAACAGACTACAGTACAAGCAACAAGCAGTGCAGGAAATAATTACTGAGCCATAAAGAAGGATTGAAGGATGTGTGGGGGTGTACCTGACGCTGTGGAAAAGGAAGTCCCGACCTGACTTTGTCTCCTCAGCAGCATCTCCTCCCTCTTCAGTCCAGCCATGTACTTGGAGTACGACCACAACAGCTAAAGAAAGGGTGAAAAAATGGTTCCATTACAGTGCTGAGTTTATCTTTCCTCCAGTTTTTAATATTAAATTCAATAGTTATTAGAAGTAACATAGTCTGGCTAAATAAACAGAATGCATTTACATGAAATCATTCATGTCCTAAAAGTTTTAGCAAACATTTCACCTCAGCAAATGTTTCAGATGCCATTTAAAGGGTTGGAGAAATTTCATGTGAAGCTGGAAACAGCCACATTCTGGACATACGATGTATCTGAAGAAAAGCAAAGTCTGCCATGTTCGCCATTTCTAACGACTACAAGTTGTTAAATGCCTTAAACTTCAAATCAGTCATTGAACTGAAGTATGAAAGGTAACACTGTTCGTTTTTGCTTTTATTGAAGTCTCATCTTACTCCTGGGCCTCGTGTGCAATAGATTTTTCATTCAATTCATTCAACCTTTATTTAGGCAGGTTAATTCCATTGAGCCTTGATGCATAAGAACAAACTATGTCCCTCTTCCACATAAAAAACAGAACAATATCAATTATTAAATGATTGTGGAAAGGTGTGCAGTCCCACACCAACATAGCTGGTGTACACATGTTTCTACCATTATTGGTATACTGGGGATACTTATTATCGGGCATGATGGGAAACTTGTAATGATGTGAAACCAATTACACACAAGATGCTTCCACATATAGACAGTAAGTGGATATCAAAGCATGTACAATGTGGGGCCAAAAGTACCTTTAACAACAACAGCTGTAGCTTTATTAGAGGATTTACGTAGAGAGGACATGGATGCTGAGAGGATATTCAGTTGCAAGATGATTACTGGCTCTGTGAGCACAATGGGGTTCCTACACGGCACACGCTATCCTCGAGCTATTCCAATCTGGCTTCAAATCTCTCCACAACACTGAGACTGCCCTACTGAAGGTTTTCAACGACATCTTCCTATCCACAGACACCGGTGACTCTGTGCTGCTTGTCCTATTGGACCTCTCATCCGCTTTCGACACCATCGACCATGAGATCCTCATTGCTAGGTTGGAGCAGTGGGTGGGCATCACAGGGTCAGCCCTAAATTGGTTCAGATCCTACCTCTCTGACAGGTCCTTTTGTGTTTCCATCAATGATTTTAGTTCTGCAGTGGCGGCTCTTAAATGGGGGGTTCCGCAGGGGTCCATCCTGGGTCCTCTCTTATTCTCCTTATACCTGCTGCCACTTGGTGCTATTTTCCGGAAACACAACATACCCTTCCACTTCTACGCCGATGACTGTCAAATTTACTTCCCCCTAAGACAAAATGGTACATGCTCTATTCAACCTCTGCTCGACTGCCTGGCTGACATCAGGGACTGGATGGCTTTAAATTTCTTAAGTTTCAATGATAAGAAGTCTGAAGCCATATTGTTCCTTCCCAATGACACAACCTCGAACCACTGCATCAACCTTTCTGCTCTACCCCTGTCTGAAAAACAAAAAGTCACAAATCTGGGAGTGATAATGGATCCGTCCATGAAACTCAACAGCCATGTAAACATGATCGTTAAATCCTGTTTTTTTTCCAGCTGAGGCGACTGTCTAAGCTGAAGTCCATATTATCCAAAAATAATCTGGAGACAGTAATTCACGCATTTATTACATCTAGGCTTGATTACTGCAATTCACTTCTGCTTGGCGTCAGTCAGGCCACCATTGCACGATTACAACTGGTTCATAACGCAGCAGCCCGATTTTTAACTAGTACACGCAAAAGTGAGCACATTACACCAGTCTTGGCCTCCCTGCACTGACTACCGGTTCATCTTCGAATCCAATTCCAAATTCTCCGGTATGTCTACAAATCACTGAACAGTCTCGCCCCTGCCTATCTCTCGGATTTGATACACCCATATGTCCCACCACGTGCTTTGAGGTCAGAGGACCGGGTACTTTTAAGAGTTCCAGAAACTCGCCTTAAGCGCAGGGGTGACAGGGCGTTCTCTGTAGCAGGCCCAAGACTCTGGAACGAGTTACCGCTGCTCATCAAACAGGCCCCCTCCCTCTCAGTTTTCAAATCCCGGTTAAAAACTCACTACTATTCTGTTGCTTTCAACACCAGCTGATTTGTATTTGATTGTTTTATTTATGAGCTGCAATGTTTTTATGTCTTTCGTGTTGTACTTCATTGTGTGTGTTGCCTGTTTGTTTGTTTGTTCAGCACTTTGGTTTGGACTTGTTCCTGTTTAAAGTGCTTTATAAATAAAATGGTATGGTATGGTATGGTACAACATCAGGGTCATTTCAGAGGCTGGCTGACTGGGATTGTGCCAGTCCACCCTGAGCCGAGGCGCCAGCTGTGTGTCCTGGAATCATCTGTATGTGCAGTATAAAGAATTTATATACACTCATTGTCATCATTGACAGCCACTCAAAGTTGAGTATGACAGTCCTCCATCTTGGTTCTTGTGGGTCTTCAGGTGTGTGAAAAGGCCGACCCTGGAACTGCATGTTTGTGTGCAGTGTGGACATGGGTGAGTGGTGATGAGTTGAGGTTGGGCCTTTTTTGTGGTGGCTCTTTTCTTGTGTCTGTGCTTGTCTTCTGCAGCACGGTGTCAGTCACCATTATACAGAGATGTGCACCACAGACCAGTCTTCTCCAGGTCTCCCTGTTGGCTGCTGTTTCCCAGTTCTTAAGCTCAATATGACACTTCATGATGTTTGTCTTGGCGTCCTTGCACCTTTTCTTTTGACCTCCCAGAGCCCGTTTTCCAATGACAAGCTGGGACTAAAGCACTTGCTTTGTGAGGCAGTAATGTGGCATACGGATGACGTGGCATATCCATTGGAGCTGCTGTTGATGGCAGTGATGGTGTCGGTTCACCCAGCTAATTCTGAGAATTTTTTTGGAGGCACTGCTAATGATGTGCCTCCAGTGCCCTCAAGTGCCTGCTGTATGTGGTCCACATTTCTGATCCGTACAGCACAACTGCTTTGTAAACCACAATTTTTGTCCTGGTCTGGAGATCACAGTTTTCGAAAACCCTTATTCTTAGTCTGGCAAAAGCTCCAATGACAAATCTGAAGCGATGTATTTTCTCATTGATAAGAGATTTTGGTGATGGAAGGCTGCTTAGGTCGTTGAAGTGGTCCACATTTTCCAGTCTTGTATTGTCGATGAATGTGGTTGGGGTGAGATAAGGGTACTGCTTCTATTAGTGGTGCCTGACATGCCTGACAGGATTTGGATTTATATATATATATATATATATATATATATATTAATGGTTAGACCAAGCTGCTTGTATGCTTTGGTAAAGACATCCAAGGTGCACTGTAGGTCTTCTTCAGAGAGAGCTACCAGGGCATTGTCATTGGCATACTGCAGCTTTATAATGGATATTATTTATTGATGTTCAGCAGTTGCCCATTAGTCCTATACCTAATTCTGACCCCTTGGGACAGATGTTCACCTATGAAATGGAGGGAAGCAATGAAGATGGAAAACAATGTGAAGGCAATGACACAGCCCTGCTTGCCATGCCACTAAGTGCTCTGGCTGACAAACTGTCATGCAACAACAGTCTCAGTACCCAGATGTAATTGTCTGGGCGGACATTTTTTGCCAGAACCAGCCACAGAGCTTGACAGTTTACAGCGTCAAAGGCTTTGGGCAAGGTCTATGAAAGACATGTACAGTATAAGGGCTGATTTTGTTCCCCACATTTTCTTTTTAGCTGACTTGCAAAGAAGATCATATCAGTGGTACCTCTGTTTGGGCATAATCCACTCTGGGATTCAGGTAAAAAGGTTTCTGACAGGGGGAAAAGCCTGTTAGCCAGAATCCTAGCTAAAACTTCCCTGGTGGTGGACAGAAGGGAAATGCCACAGCGGATCCTGTAGTCTCTCTTCTTGAAAATGGAGACAATTAAGGTATCCCTAAATAGTGCAGGGATTGTTTCCGCTTCCCATATTGGGAAGGGCAAGGCATGGCTGTATAGAGTGACTCTACTGTATAAAGTGGACCATCCATGTCTTGCTCTATAAAATAGCGTTGAACAGGTCAACAAAGCATGATTTGCAGTAAGATCAGGTTTTTCTAAAGTAACTATTATCTGCACACATATCACAATAAAAGCACAGGATGGATATGTTTTAAGCAGAAGCATTTTCATTCAACCAATGAACAAATTATATGTAATACACTACTGTAAAAAAAACATTATGGTGAGGTGACATGGTTTAACACATTGTTCATTTTTATAATAAACAGCTGGATGGAAACAGGTTCACCCATCCATTTTCTTCCGCTTATCCGGGGTCGGGTCGCGGGGGTAGCAGCCTAAAGGCCGAGATACACTTGAGCGTCCTCACGATACGCCTATACGCAACGTACGTACGTCAAGGCAAAAGCGTAGCCCCGCGTAGCCCCTCAGGGCACATACGCGCAAAGCTTTTTTTTTTACGTCCGCGTGCGCGATGCGCGGTGTCTGACCATAAACTTCCCCGGCGCCGGACTGTTTTGTATGTTACACAAATGAAATAAATTCCCCTTCTTTATCGCTGATCGGGCCTTTTCTTTTGTTTTTTTGCCTAAAGTCAAGTAATCACTTCTTCCTCCGTTCACTCCATGAATGAAATGAATGAATTCAGGTCCTACCTGGGTGCGCATGTTTTAAATATCCCTGGTGGGCTGTGTGCTGCAGGAAAAGCACTCCCTGTTATTATTTTTATTTCTGAGAGAACTTTTTATAACATATATAGTAGAAACACCGTATCAGAACACCGCCGCGGTCTTCAGCGAGCTACATGAGCAGCTGACTGAAAGCTGTCAATCATTTCAGTAGGCGTGTCAGCAAGTGACCAATCAGCGAGCTCAGTTGAGTCCCCTCCGTGCGCAGCTGCTCATATTACAACAAGGAGAACGCGAGCGTTTGAAAGCTGATAGTTTCTGAAGTATAGCAGCAAAACACATGCGCACAAAATGCGCGCGTAGAGTGGCGTACCTGAGGACGCTCAAGTGCATCTCGGCCTTAAGTAAGGAGGCCCAGACTTCCCTCTCCCCAGCCACATGGAGCAGCTCCTCCGGGGGAATCCCAAGGCGTTCCCAGGTCAGCCGAGAAACATAGTCCCTCCAGCGTGTCCTGGGTCTCCTCCTGGTGGGACATGCCCGGAACACCTCACCAGGGAGGCGTCCAGGAGGCATCCTAACCAGATACCCGAGCCACCTCAACTGGCTCCTCTCTGTTTCATTCTGTTCTGTCTTCAGCAACTATACAGAATGGACAGTTAAAGCTGTATCGTAGCTTACTTTAATCTTTATTGAAGCAGCAGGACAACATGACAAGTCCATTTCCTCTAGGCCTCTCAGCCTGTGTCACACCCAAATATATCCCCGTGGGAACATAGGCTGAACTCACAAACAATCCACTTGTTACACTCTCGATGTGGAGAAGCAGCGGCTCTACTCCGAGTCCCTCCCGGATGACTGAGCTTCTCACCCTATCTCTAAGGGAGAGTCCAGCCACCCTGCGGAGAAAACTCATTTCAGCCGCTTGTATCCGAGATCTCGTTCTTTCGGTCACAACCCAAAGCTCATGACCATAGATGAGGGTGGGAACGTAGATCGATCGGTAAATTGAGAGCTTTGCCTTTTGACTCAGCTCTCTCTTCACCACGACAGACCGGTACAGCGCCCGCTTCACTGCGGACGCTGCACCTATCCGCCTATCGATCTCACGCTCCAGTTTTCCCTCATTCGTGAACAAGATCCCGAGATACTTAAACTCCTCCACTTGGGGCAGGACCTCCTCCCCGACCCGGAGAGGGCATGCTACCCTTTTCCGGCTCAAGACCATGGCCTCGGATTTGGAGGAACTGATCCTCATCCCGGCCGCATCACACTCGGCTGCAAACCGCTCCAGTGAAAGTTGTAAATCACGAACTGATGAAGCCAGTAGGACCACATCATCTGCAAAAAACAGAGAAGCGATTCTAAGGCCACCAAAACGGATCCTCTCAACACCTTGGCTGCGCCTAGAAATTCTGTCCATAAAAGTTATGAACAGAATCGGTGACAAAGGGCAACCTTGGCGGAGTCCAACTCTCACTGGAAACGAGCCTGACTTACTGCCGGCAATGCGGACCAAGCTCTGACACCGGTCGTACAGGGACCTAACAGCCCATATCAATGGGCCTGGTACCCCATACTCCCGGAGTACCCCCCACAGAACCCCCCGAGGGACGCGGTCGAATGCCTTCTCCAAGTCCACAAAGCACATGTAAACTGGTTGGGCAAACTCCCACGCACCCTCCAGGACCCTGCTGAGGGTGTAGAGCTGGTCCAGTGTTCCACGACCAGGACGAAAACCACACTGCTCCTCCTGAATCCGAGGTTCGACTATCCGACGGACCCTCCTCTCCAGAACCCCTGAATAGACCTTACCAGGGAGGCTTAAGAGTGTGATCCCCCTATAGTTGGAACACACCCTACGGTCCCCCTTTTTGAATAGGGGAACCACCACCCCAGTCTGCCAATCCAAGGGAACTACCCCTGATGTCCACGCAATATTGCAGTCGCGTAAGCCAACATGACCCCACAACAGGTTCACCCTTTCTGCAATAATCTACAATAAATGTTTGTATAATCCGTGGAAGTGGTAAATGGTAAATGGACTGTATTTATATAGCTCCTTTATATCTAATCAAGACACTCAAAGCTCTTTACAACACAATCTGTGCCTCATTTACCCATTCATGCAGCACTATACTGTACTTGAGCTATACAAAGAATAATCAGAGCTTTATCGCATTCATACACTGATGGGACACACGTCGGAGGCCTTGTGTACAACTATGTCCCTGTTCCACATAAAAAAAACAGAACAATATCAATTTTTAAATGATTGTGGAAAGGTGTGCAGTTTCACACCAACTTAGCTGGTGTATGCATGTTTCTATCATTTTTGGTATACTGGGGACACTTACAGGGCATGCTGGGAAACTTGTAATAATGTGAAACCTATTACTGTACACACAAGATGCACCCACATATAGACAGTAAGTGGATATCAAAGCATGTACAATGTGGGGCAAAAAGTACCTTTAACAACAACAGCTGTAGCTTTATTAGAGGATTTACGTAGAGAGGACATGGAGGCTGAGATATTCAGGATATTCAGTTGCAAGATCATTACTGGTTCTGTGAGCACAATGGTGGCCATCAGAGGTTCAGTGTCTTGCTCAGGGACACTTCAGCATGTGACTGCTGGTGGAATCCAACCCCCAACTCTCACATTGGAGGACGACTGCTCTAACCACTCAGCCACTCACCCAAGTGGTGTTGAACATTAACATAAGAATATAATTTCTCACTGCACATACAAATACATGTTTGTTGAGTAACATGATTTGCTAACAGGTGTGGACAAAGAGTCTTTGTACTTGAGGCCCCTGAGAATCTACAAACGTCTTACACGAACATTTTCACATGAAAACCAAGAGACAGCTCCTTACTGACTGTGGAGGATTCAAAGGTTCTCTGCTTTGTGTCCTCAACAGTGTCTCACTCGTCTCCTCTTGTTCTTTATCATCTTCATCATCTCCCTCATCCTCCTCTTCTCGACCACACAACTCTCTCTCCTGCTCCTGCTGTACAAAAGAGATGAGACTGAATTAACTCCTTCAAAGATTTTAGGATGAAGTTTAAATACATCAAATTCTTAATAAATCAATTTAATTTTTTTCTCACCTGTGCTCTTCTCTCATCTTCATCCTCTTTCCTCCTCTGCCTCCATTCTCTGTTTTTTTGTTTGAGTCTCTTCTTCTGCAGCAGAGGAAGTAGCTGCTCGTCTTGGACCGTGCTGCTAAATTCTTGGAACTCAGGCCAAAACCTCAGTAACTCACTGAACACCGACACCTAAATGAGCAGAACGGAAACATAAAAAACACACACAAGGAAAGAAGAAACTAAACTCACACACACTCACACACACCTGCGCCTCTCTGAAGATATAAGGGCCAAGCTGGTGACGTTTCTCCAGAATACGCTGCGCCTGATCAGCAGGGATGTCTATCTGCAGAGTGGGGGGCATGGAGGAGTTGATAAAACAACTGATGATGGTAGAGATTTTTTGATGGATGGTGGCTTCATCACAGTGGGAGTGACAGAGGTCCTTATGTCCATTCAGTCAGAAAAAACAGAAGCAAAGGCATTACATTTTATGTTTTTAATTTAATTGAGATGAGAAAAATGCAGTTATACATTTTTAGATACATGCATCATGTGACTGCAGTTATTTATTTTTACCTTGTACTTCTGCACCTCCACCCAGAAACGCACATCATTTTCCAGGAAGTCTCCTTTCAGAAAGACAAAGTGCTGGAACTGCTGGCGGCTGGTGGGGTTCAGCAGAACCCGGCGAAACAACATGACCTCTATGGAAGAATTCATCCACAACCCCTGCACCTGCAGAGACAAAACAAGTTCCACGCAACATTTAAATCCACTTGCAGCCAATTTTAAATGTTAATCTATATGTATTGCCTCTGCTGAAATTTAATAAATAAATATTTAAATTAGCTTTATACCAGTAGTAGGAAAGTTGTTTTTCAGTCATAGGCCCCTGCAGTGTGTCTACGTATCCTTAGGTAAGACACTGAACACTCCCCACCCCACTGCCTCATATATAAAATTATTGATGAATAAGTGAATACTAGATAGAGTACAATATCTTTATACAATATAAAGCAAGACCACTTTGTGGTCAGGTCCCCGGGGACAGCAGGTCCAGGAGGGAAACCCAGACATCTCTCTCCCCAGTGAAACTCCAGCTCATACTGGTGGATTCAAAGTCAGAGAGGATAGAAAATCCCTCCTGGGAGTTCTGGGCCTGCCTGGTGATCTGGAAAGATGCTGTAGTGGTTCCTGTCCCTAAATCCAACCGTCCAAAAACTGTTGGTGATTTTAGACCAGTAGCTTTGACCTCAGTTCTGATGAAAATCTTCGAAAGATTAATCAGAGGTGAGATTCTAAAACAGACTCAACATCTTTTAGATCCTATGCAGTTTGCTTACAGGCCTCATAGAGGCGTAGAGGACGCAACACTCACCCTGCTTAATATGCTTTTTAAACACTTAGATTTAAATGGGACCCATGTCAGACTTTTATTTGTAGATTTTTCCTCAGCTTTTGATACAATCCAACCTCACATATTAACTGAAAGGCTTGTTGAACAGTTTCCTCTGAGTAACAATTTGATGGGCTGGATCTTGGATTTTTTAAGTAACAGGACACAGAGAGTAAGGGTGAATAATTGTCTCTCTGACTCTAAGTACTCTTCCACCGGGTCACCTCAGGGATGTGTATTGTCACCCCTGCTTTTTATTCTATACACCAATATGTGTCGGAGCAGACATGAGAGCAGGTACATTATAAAGTATGCAGATGATTCTGTTATTGTCAGTCTGCTTAAAGGAAATGAAAGTAGCCATGGGCAGGTGACTGATGATTTTGTTCAATGGTGCGAGGACTCTTTCCTCAAACTAAACACAGATAAGACAAAAGACATGATCATTGATTTTAGGAAGAAACCTCACAAGCACGGAGTAACTTTAATTAAAGGTCAAGCAATTGAGACAGTGCAGTCTTACAAATATCTCGGGACAATCATAGACGATAAATTAAACTTTGAAACCAATTTTGACAAGGTGTGCAAAAAGGCCCACCAGCGCCTTTATTGTCTAAGGAAACTCAACCATTTTAATATTGACCGAACCATAATGACCATGTTTTATCGTGCTTTTATTGAATCTGTTTTATCCTTTTCTTTGGTGTCATGGTTTGGTCACACTACACTGAGAGGAAAGAATTCCCTTCAGCAGATTGTTAAGCTGTCATCTAAACTGACCGGAGGAACCCAAACCTCAGTTACATCCATGTACGTTAGTCAGGTACAGAGGATAGCTTCTTCTGTTTTAAAAGATGTCCTTCATCCCCTGTACAGAGAGTTTCAGCTTCTTCCCTCTGGTCGGAGGTTTTTAGTCCCTAAATGTAGGACAACACGTTTTAAAAATAGCTTTGTTCCCACTGCTGTTACTGAAATGAACAAATTGAAATAACGTTGAAGCTTTTAGTGGTTAAATGTTTTTTATTTTTCATTTTAAATATGATTTGGGGAGCCTTAACACCGTTATGTGCAACATTATCTGTTTATGCTTTGAAGTGTTTTTACTAAATGTTTTTACTCTGTTTTTATTTGTGTGTGCGTATGGATGGATGTATGCTTTGTGCCACTGCAAACATAATTTACCCTTGGGTATAAATAAAGTAACCTAACCTAACCTAACCTGATCACAGAGGTTTATCTAACAAGGTCGAGCCAGGCCATCTGGACAGATTCTTCTTGTTGAAGTACTTGGTCTTTTATCCAGAAGACTTCTTCAGTCTGAGGAGCTGCAACAAACTTGGCCTTTCAAGCAGCACATGGTGGACCAACCAGATTGCTGTTGACATACAAAACTAGTTGTTCACGTGCAAAAGGAGGACCATCCCCGTGTGTGGCACTGTTCAGCTGCATGTTCGGAGAATATGCTGCTGATTTAAACCTTTGCGCGTTACATCTGCGTGCGGATCAGTCCACCCATGACTATAGATCACTTAACCTGTGTCTCTTCCACAGACGCAGCAAACATCACGACTTGGTTCCATGATGTTATGTCTTAAAGAGCAAAGGAGGCTCGGACCATTTTTACATATTTCTTTATTGAAGTGAGGGAACCGAGAGAGGACAAAAAGAGCGTGAGCGCTTGCGCGTCTCACTGAACTTGGACTGTACCAACTCCAGAAAACCATGGGGGTAAATACACCACATCATCCCCTTTTAAAAATGGAGCTAACATCTTGATCTATATCAACTAAAATATACTAAGGTCACTTATTCCAACTTAAGTGCATTTCCCTGTAGAACTGAACAATTTCCCAAAAATGTACTTACTTAATAATCAGACAATATTATTATTATTTTTGCATCTAACTCAGATGTACCCCTTAATGTAACAAGAATAATAATAGAACATAACATGCATAACCGTCATGCCTAGATAAACACAAAGCTATTCAAGATATCGTCTTGGTGTCTTCCGAGGTCGTGTTGAACGCCTCACCACCACTTGGGAATCTGAGGGAACAGGGAGTTGTATCCCAGAGTCCAGAGCACTTTGTTCAGGTGCAACTTTTACATCACTTTGCTCTTGTGCTGGTGTTTCAGGGTCATCTGTATCTGGTTCAACTACAGCTTTTGTACGAAGCTGATCCCCATGTCGCCTGTGCACAGTGTCCGAGTAGCGCTCTTTAACTTCATAAGAGACCGGACCAGTTCGTCTTACAACCTGTCCAGGTATCCACTTGTGAGTCCCTCCCCCTGTGTTACAAAGATACACAGCATCATCCACAGAGAAGGAGCGATCCACAGCCGTGAAGTCATGCTGGGCTTTTTGTCGATACTGTTTTCTCCAAACTGTCTCCTTGGTGTTTGGTTTGATGAAATCCAATCTGGTACGAATGTGTCTGTGTAAGAACAATTCTGCAGGAGACTGACCCGTCGTGCAATTTGGTGTCACACGGTACCGTAGCAGAAACGAAGAAAGTTTGTCATCAACGTTGCCGGGGTGGTGTGCCAGTTTTTTCATGCCCACCTTGAACGTCTGCACATACCTTTCAGCCAACCCGTTTGTGGCAGGATGTCCCGGCGCACTTGTTGTGTGCAAAATGCCATTTTGTGTCACAAACGTTTGGAACTCCGCAGAAGTGAAAGTGGTAGCATTGTCTGTGACTATTTGCTCAGGAAGTCCATATGAAGCAAACAGTCTCTTTAGCCTTGTCACTGTGGCCTGTGTTGTAATGTGTGGCATACGAAACACCTCCAACCACTTTGAATATGAGTCGACCACAATCATGAACATGTTACCAAGGAAAGGTCCAGCAAAGTCTATATGTAGTCTTTTCCAGGATTCACCCGGAAACTCCCAGGGATGCAGTGGAACCTGCTGCGGCATCTTCTGTTCCAGCTGACATGTGTCACACGTTTTGCAGACCTGTACCAGGTCATGATCCAGATTCGGCCACCAGACATATTTGCGAGTTTCTTTTTATTCGGGGAGGGTTTATTAATGAGAGTTTTGGAAGATTTACTGTCTTAAAATGATATATCTCAGACGTGACCGGTGTCAGGGACTCTTGTTAGCCAAGATAGCTTCTAAAAAAAATTAGCCGAGAGCCCGGAGCAAACACGTTGCTATGTATGCATTTTTAAATTGTGTCTGCGCCATCAGGTAACATCTGTAATTTTTTTATTCAGGGAGTGTTTATTAATGAGAGTTTTGGAAGATTTACTGTCTCAAAATGATATCTCAGACGCAATAGGACATGCTCCGCCATTATTATTTAAATGCACGTTGGAGCGTGCCTTCCCGTTGTCACGTCAAGATGACGTTTTGCGGAAATGCGCAGATTTTTAGGGGCGTATCCCAGAGAAAAAAACTACCATAACTTGGAATAAAAATTTAATATATTTATAATTTATTATGCAAAAACGACCAGAGCTCAATGATATAAGATATATATGTTCTGACAAATATTCAAATTTACAAAATCATGTCACAATCCCTTTAAACTGTTCACTAACTTAAAAGGTATTTATAACTGTTGTAATACATCGTACATCCGTCAGTCATGATGTTCTAATATTTTATACGTTTATTTAGAATGCATAAGACGAGAAACGCTCGCTTAGGACTTCTTTGACTTCTTTAATGACGAACGGCCACGAGGTACCGTATTTCTTTTGTTAAAGCATTACTCATTGCTCAGTGCTGTACCTAAAGCTTGTGTTTTATTTCTGTACTTTGTCTTATTTCTGTAGTTTTTCACGGCATCAATAAAAGCGCCCGTATAAACAAAGAAGCCGTGCTCTGTCGTCATTGAGAACGCCACAGTGAAAAACTCTACCGCCACCTGCCGGCTAGAAGGAAAGGCCATGTGTAGCTGAAGGATGATACTGCGGTGGTACAAACACAAGAGGGCGCCACCTCCTAGGCAACGCACACAAGCAGCCACAGTAAGCAGTGAATACAACTGAATAAGGTGGAAATTAACAAAAGGACAGTGTGAACAGAATAAGTGGTTATATTAAAAGTTAAGTTCAAAGCCACAGTAAGTTTCTGTAATAACTTTGTCAAAGAATAACTAATTTCTACTGGACTTCAAAGTGATCTATTGTTGTTTAAAGAAATAATTTGTGTTTTGCTTAAAATTAAACTAAGCGTGAATAAGGTAGAAATTAACAAGGGACAGTGTTAAAGGTTGAGTTCAAAGCCACAATAAGTCTATAACAACTCTGTCAAAGTTTAACTAATTTCTACTGGACTTCAAGGTGATGTATTGTTGTTTGAGGAAATAATTTGTGCTTTGCTTAAAATCAAACTAAGTGTGAAATTTATAAGGTTCCTGAAGTTGAAACACATCTGTACTGAGAGTGTAGCTCAGTATAAGGTAACAGTAATCACAAAGTAATAGTTAAGTTTAAGTTACAAGTTTGAAAGAGTACTTTAATTTGAGTATAGGACATTGAGTGAAACCTATCCAGACTCACAAGATGACTGACAAGGATCATAAAGAGCTCCATGCTGTATCACATACTGAAGTAGAAGAAAATGTTAATGAGCAAATCCCGGACACACAGACTGTTCGTAGGAGTGAAAGGCTAAGGAGGCAAAGAGCTTCAAGAGGAGAAACTCAGGAGCCTTCAAAACAGATACGTAGCCACCTTTGGAAAATGGAAATGTGAAGTAAAACTGATCAAAGCAACACTAAGTAGGAAAGCTTCTGACAGTGAATTAAAGGAGCTGATTAAAGACCTAAACGCCACCTGCACAAACGTAAAAACTATCTACGAACAAATACGACAAATACAACCTCCTGATGCAGACGCAAGACGTAAAGTTGATGTATGTACTTCACTTTCTACATACATTGTCAAAAGAGCTGAAAACCAGCTACGGGGAGACCTCGTAGAAAGCGAAGAAGATCCGTGGCCAGATGTAGGGTCATGCCTAGGATCTGAAAGCATTACGTCAAGGTCAAGATCACAAAGGTCTAAAGGTAGTTCCTTCCAATCATGCTCACAACTAAGCAAGAAACTGGAAGCAGAGGCAGAGGCAGCTGCATCCAAGGAAGTGTTAGCAGTAATGGAGGAGCAAGAAAGAGTAACAGCTGAACTACAAAGGCTAGAACGTCAGAAGCTCGAAAGACAGCTCGAAGAAAAGCAAGCCGAGCTCGAAAGACAACGAGTAATTGACCAGCAGAATTTAGAAGAAAAGCAAGCCGAGCTCGAAAGACAACGAGTAATTGACCAGCAAAATCTTGAAAGACAACGAGTAATTGACCAACAAAATCTTGAAGAAAAACAATTAATGGAAGAGCAACGCAGAAAAATTGCACGCTTGGAAGAAGTTAAAAAACTGAATGCAGCAAAGGCTAGAGCAAAAGTTTATGATGAAGGTGAAAGTATTTCTGAAGGTCAGAATTTACTAAGCAGTATTAAAATAGACAATGAAATTCAAGCAATCCCTATCATAACACACGTTCCCTTTCAAGCTCCAAGTTTGACCCAAGCCCACAATGCTACGAGCCTTAGATATACACCACACATTCCTGTGATCGTAAACCAATCTCAACCAAATCCTAGAGACCAACCTAAGGTCACCACATGCCAAACATTCAAAGCATCAAGCCCACCATGCATCCCACAAGTCACACAAGCTCCCCTTGGACCTATGTTACACATTCCTACAGTCTTAAACCAAGCTCAACCAGATCCTGGTGAACAATCTGAGGCCACCACAAGCCATACACTTAAAGCAGTGTTCCCCAAACCACGGCCCGCGGGCCGCATCCGGCCCGCCCCCACATTTGGTCCGG
>JBBPBX010009325.1:18859-39165 GCA_038048925.1 Garcialebias charrua
ATGTATATTTATGTAACCTGCCCTGAAGATCTGACCTTACAAGTAATATCCTGGTTTAAAACTGCTCCTGCCATTGAGTGTAGTTCTTTTTTGAGTAAGGTAAGTGAGAATATTTTTCTCCAACAACAATAAAACTGTTTCCCAGAGTGAATTGTTTTCACTGCTCCACCACTGAGCTTATAGAGCAGCCAAACATCAAAACTCAACAAAGACTGATGGTTTAAAACCTCGTTCATTAGTAACCATGGGTCAACAACGGACTTGTTAAGCAGTACAAAGGGAATCAAGTTGTTTGTCCAACCATCTATCATTTTGTGGTTAGGTCATGGGGGCAACAGGTCCAGAAGGGACCCAGCTTTACCTGGGTGATCCAAGTCATTCCCAGATCAGAGAGGATATAAAATCCCTTCACTGAGTTCTGAGCACCGAGGTCTCCTTTCAGACATTCAAATCCGATGAGCTTAAAGCTCCCCAGCTGACTTCTGTCAAAGAAGAGGAGCAGAAGCTGTTCAAGCTCTTCCTAGATGGTGGAGCTTCTCACCTGATCTTTAAGGCTGAGCCCCGGCTCTACTGAGGAAACTCATTTCAGCTGCTAGTACTCTGGATCTTACTCCTGACTGATCCGACTCTCATGACCACAGGTTATAGGGCTGGAATGTAGACGGATCAATCAAGAGCTTTGCCTTTCAGCTCAGTTCCTTCATCACTATGACAGACCAGAGCAACTCCCTCACTGCTAAGAACGGCATCAAACTAGATTATAGCATGTTCCTCTAAAAGCCAATAAGCTTTGGGATGATGCTGCAAATCCCTTTGAAAAGTTTTAGAAGATGGTGACCGTTTATGCCTACGACACCAATAAGCTCAACCATCATTGAGACCCTCTCAAGGAGCCTCTTCTAGACATCACAGCTGTCAAAGTCGCTCATTTGTTGCTCCGTACCAAACTGATTAGAAACTCTCTGAAAAAGTCTAAAGCTGATTCAAGAGGACCACCACAGTAAATCAACCATAAACGACCTTAACGTTGTCATGTTTCCAGATACTGACCTCAGATTTAGTGTGGCAGTACAGACTGTGTGAGGTCTTTCTTTAAAACTTTGCCATGCGAGGCGTCAGGCATTACGTAATCCTTTAAGAAACGCCACTTTTCTTTACCCGACTGTTTAATAATGAGCGTACCATTTCTCCTGGGATCCCCGGTTGGCCTCGCTCACCAGGCTCTCCAGGTGGTCCCTAAAAAACAAGATCGTAAAACTAAGTCACGTCCATCTCCTGTTTAATTTAAACAAGGCCATTTTTTATTACCTGTATGCCAGGCTTGCCCATCTCTCCAAGTGGTCCAGCGGGTCCTTCCTTAGTCTGCAAGCTCACAAAAAAGAAACAAGGCTCAAATTCACAGGAGCTAATAAAACAACTCGAGTCAATCAAAGAAAAGGCTGTTGAATGTCACCGTGTACTTACAGGCCACCCGGCGGAGAGGAACTGGTAGAAATTGGTTCGCTAAAGAGATGAAAATATTTTAGTTATTAGGCATAAGATACACACACAAAAAAAAAAAAACTATTTAAAACTCTGTTTCTGCTGATTAAAATCCCCATCAATCAGAGTGAAAGTAACAGTGAGGAAGACTTTAATGATTTTGGATTTAAAGTACATTCAGTTAATCCTCACAAAACACCACCAGATGTTATTTTCAGAACACATAGCTTAAAAATGGAGCTGAAGCTCTCCAACATGTACTATTCAGCTAAGAGGAGTGAAACTGATTACAACACATCAATTTACACACAGTAACAACAACTGTAGTGTTCAAGGATTTTCTGTTCGGAGGCATCGCATCCAGCTAACATGGCTAACTCCAGAGGAACGTTTCTTCTTTTGGGCGTCATTTACATAAATTAATATGTAATGGCTAAAATCGGACTTTGCCTGGAGTTTTACACAAACTAATTAATGATACACCGCTACCGGTGTATGAATGTGTGTATGAATGGGTGGATGGCTGGTACTGTGAAGTGCTTTGGGGCCCCTCATAGGAGGCTGGAAAGCGCTATGTAAGAAAGCTCCATTTACCATTTATGAGAAATTCTCCAAGGTGAGTCTACACATCGCCTGACTCGATTCAGTAATCACATCATTTAACTGTTTTTTATGGAAAAAAACAACAAAAGGCAAGAAAACCGATGCAACGGGGCATAAAGTGACCAGAAGTAGAGAAATGTAGCAAAACAAAGAAGGATTAGTTCAAATGAAACAAGAGTACCACATGCATCATCTACATTGTACACCTGTTGACAAACTGTTAAACAACAATACAAAAATCTACAACATTAAAACATTTCTCCAGTTTTGGCCTCCCTTCACTGGCTCCTGGTTAACTTCTGATTACATTTTAAAACCTTCTGTATGTTTTTAAATCTCTTAACAGTTCTGCCCCCTCTTATCTCGCTGATCTGCTGCAGCCATATGTCCCACAGCGCTCTCTGAGGTTCAGCAGACCAGATGCTTCTATCCACCTTATTCCTGAGGGTGTCACTGTAGAAGCGATAATGTGTCTTACTTCCACTTGACCCCGGAAGTAGAATTTCTGCATTGGCTCCTCGTTGTTTACTTGCTAATCTGTGCGCGTCGTTGAAGTTCTGTTTTCTGTTATTTCGAGCTAATATTGTCACGAAGATGTCACGAAGATGTCCTTGTGGAGCTCGGGTACCTGTTGCGCTGTTCGTGGCTGTACGAATAATCAGACGAAGCTGAATTTGTGGCTGCAACTAGTGTGTGTTGAACATGCTCCGAAAACAAAAACCTGCATCCTTCTTTGTGGCTGGGCTACGAGAAACCACCTGAAAAAAGACTCTGTATCCTCCAGAGGATCGAGAACACCAGGTATGATTTAAGAGACAGCTTTTAGTGTTATGATTTTATGTAGTCAGTGATTAAATGATACTAATATTTTCGTTCATAACTGGCAAATAAACACACGCACCTATATATGTATGCTGTTGTTATTTATACATATCTATACATATCTATATATATCTATACATATCTATATATATCTATACATATCTATACATATCTATATATATATCTATATATATCTATACATATCTATATATATATATATATATATATATATATATATATATATATATATACAGGTAGTCCCCGACTTACGAGCGTATGGACTTACGAGGATCCGAATTTACGAGATTATCATAATTAATAAAAATATGACATTAAAAAAAAAAATTTTTTTTTTTTTTTTTGTGTTTAAATGTTCTTAATTTCATGTGTACAGCACTTTGTTGCAGCTGTGGTCGTTTTAAATGGCTTTATAAATAAAGTATAATTGTTATTTTTATGTTTTATTTCAATTTTTAGTGCATTCTGTACTGTATTAGCGATCGCTCCCACATTCCCCCCGCCTGAAATATAACGAGCGGACCTAAACGGAGCTCCCACTGCCCTGCTGCCTGACGGGCAACGAGCGGAGCTACCAAGCCGACATGCCGCGACTGGGAGCTGGCGGACATGTTGGCTGGAAGCTGCTGGCTTTTTAGGACCGTGCGTGCGATCAGAGGTTGCCTCATACGGATAAATGAGCTGGAAACTCTCTGTGAACTTTGTGGACGTGTCTGTTGTGGAGCAACAGCCGCGATCCTCCGCGATTGCTCTTAAAAAGCGCCGCGCGACAACATTAGCTCATCGGCTAAGCTAAGGCTAGGCTAAATGCTAAGCGGACCCCACCAGAACCAAACCGAACCGGCGGCCGGGAGCTCGCCTCGATGTCCGCCTAGCAGCCTAAGATGTTGGATGGACATTCAGCTAACGTGGAGAAGCAGCTCCGACAGCCTTTTTTGGATGGATGGACTCGTTAGCATGGAGCTAACGAGTGCAGGTCTAATGGCGGCGGCTAACAACAGTAACGCGGTCCACCAGAACCGAACCGACGCGCGGCGGCCGGGAGCTCGTCTCGATGTCCGCCTAGCAGCCTAAGATGTCGGATGGACACCCAGCTAACGTGGAGAAGCAGCTCCGACAGCCTTTTTTGGATGGATGGACTCGTTAGCATGGAGCTAACGAGTGCAGGTCTAATGGCGGCAGCTAACAACAGCTAACGCGGTCAGCTTGTTTTGGATGAACGAACACAGCGGAGAAACGGCTTTCGGTAAGTTTATTAAAGTAAACTCCTTTTATGGCTTCAAATGTATGGACTTAACAGGCTAACAGTCTTTCCTCTAAACAGTTTGGACCACGTTAGAGCAGCAGAATGTATGGAGCCCCGACATGCTCGGACGTGCTAACAGACGAGACAAGGTTGATCAGCTCAAAGTAAGACATTATATTTTTATTTATCTGTTTTGTACTGTACAGTACAGTACTGTATGCTGTTTCTGTGATGAAAATAACTAAAAGTACAGCTGCAGTTGGCACTAAGGCACTTTGGCGTCTTTTTTCATATTTACGAGCGCTGTTCCAGTTTTACGAGATAGCACGTGCGTTGTTGGACTTACGAGTTTTTCATCTTACGAGATACTCGTTGTAACGGAACTCGCTCGTAAGTCGGGGACTACCTGTATATATATATATATATAATATAGGTGTGTGTGTGTGTGTGTGTGTGCGTGCGTGCGTGCGTGCGTGCGTTTATTTACATATATATAATCTAGGTGTGTGTGTGTGTTCATAAATGAACCCTAATGTTTGTATAATGTACTTTTACTTTCAGATGGGCTTGATGAGAGTGTGGAGCTGCTCAACACCACAGTCACATGCAGCATGACTGTTGGAATGTGGATTGACATAATGTCAGAACAAACCAACGACCTTATTCTATGGTTGCCCCGTGAAACAATTAAAGCAACATGTTTTGCAGAAAGCTAAAAACTTGGACTCCAGAAGTGAATCATACATGCAAATAACACTGTGAAATATTTATTGGCTGTTTCTCCCTCTGGAATAATCATGTTTATTTCAGATGCTTATGGTGGTAAATGCAGTGACAGGTATATAACACAGAACTCTGGGTTTCTGGACTATCTGCGTGCTGGAGATGAGGTGATGGGTGATCGTGGTTTCACAGTGAGGGACCTGCTGCAATAGTGTGGTGTGTCAATGTAATCGTTCCAGCATTCACACGCAAAGGATGCCAGCTTATTTCAAGTGAGAAGTGAGAAGACATTAAATGTAAACATTTTTCTCAAACATGTACAGTACTGGTGTACTTGCTGTAAACGTAACACAACTCTTAACATGTTTTTTAAAGGATGCAATGTTAACTATATTACAATCAGAAAAGTATTTGCTAAAATGATTAATTTGTTATGTACAATAGTTGACTGTTAACCTTCTTACAAGGTTAGTTTTTTGTGTGCACTATGTAAGGATATTATACCCTAGTCAGTTTTACTGACGGTACAATATTCTAAATGAAAGATTTGAGTAGATCTTATCTGACACAAACTTATCAATTTAATTAAACGGGTTCTCTCTTTTCAGGATTTAACCAATACATTGTGACCAGACGAAATGTAATTCACAGGAAACGTTAAACTTATGTTGGAACAGCAGGACTGCACCATTTATTTAACATAATCAATAAATTACATCAACACGCATAAGGATTGGCTCTGATTAAACTTCATATAACTTAACTGGAGATAGATTCAAACTTAGGTCAACAGAACAGCAAAAGAATGACATTTTTTACTTATTCTCAAAGTCAAAGTCAAAAGTCAAAGTCAAAGTCAACTTTATTGTCAGATCTGCAATATGTACAGTACAGGACATACACAGGACCGAAATTGCGTTTCTCTCAGTCCCTCGGTGCAACAGTAAACATCTAAACATTGAAACACTGAAACATATAATAATAGACATAAGCATAAAATAGTAAAACTAACACTGTCCTGAGTTTTTTGCATAGTGGTATAAGAGTATGAAAATTTACACCAACTCTAAAACTAAAACATTAAACATTTAATGAACATAATATTGTCCTGAGTTTTTGCATACTAGTATAAAAAAAGAGTATAAAAAGTATAACTAAAATAAACTAAAGGTTTCTAGCATTGACATTTGCAAAGTGGCAAAGCAGCGTATGAGTCAATGTACACAGTATATGTATGAGGTAGTAGTTGATGTTGTTATAGAGGCAAAAAGTGGCATATGCAGTAAGGCACATTGGGCATCCCTAAATAAGACCGTTCAGAGCACACTGTATATATACCAGCAGTGGTGTAGATATTAGAGTAGTGTAACAAAAGTAAACAGTATTAATAAATGTAAACAGAGAATGTAAACAGTATTATGATTATAGGCAGTGATGTAATACAGACATTAGTGCAAGTATGAGAGGTAGTGCAAACTGTATGAGCACATGACCGAGAGTTTAGTGAAAAACTCGTTTGATGACACAGAGTCTAGTGTTAAAAACTTTGTGTTGAGTGATAATGTGTGAGAAAGTTTTAGTGTTAAGGCAGTTCAAATGGGAGGGGGGGCAGAGCAGGCAGAGTGTTTAGCATTCTGACTGCCTGATGAACAGAGCTGTCTCTCAGTCTGCTGGTTCGAGCCTGGAGACTCCTCAGTCTCCTCCCTGATGGCAGCAGTCTGAAGCAGCTGTGTAGTGGGTGTGTGGGATCACCTGCCATGCGGTGGGCTTTCCGAGTGAGGCGTTTGCTGTGTAAGTCCTGCAGTGAGGGCAAGGAGGTGCCCACGATCTTCTCAGCTGCTCTCACAATGCGCTGGAGGCTCTTGCGGCAGGATGCAGTACATGCACCAAACCACACAGTGATGCAGCTGGTCAGGACACTTTCTATGGCACCTCTGTAGAAGGTGCTCATGATGGGGGTTGAAGCTCCAGCCCTTTTCAGCTTGCGGAGAAAGTAGAGACGCTGGTGAGCCTTCTTTGCCAGTGCTGCAGTGTTCCTGCTCCAGGACAGGTCCTTTGAGACGTGCACTCCCAGGAACTTGGTGCTGTCTACTCTCTCCACTGCGGTGCTGTTGATGGTCAGAGGGGCATGTTGGGCATCCTTCTTCCTGAAGTCCACAACAATCTCCTTTGTCTTCTCCACGTTGAGAGTGAGATTGTTGTGTCCGCACCACAAGGCCAGGCGGCTCACCTCGTTCCTGTAGTCCGTCTCATCGTTGTTGCTGATGAGACCCACCACTGTTGTGTCGTCCGCAAACTTGATGAAGTGGTTGGAGCTGTACGATGGTGTGCAGTCGTGTGTTAGCAGGGTGAATAGAAGGGGGCTCAGCACACATCCTTGTGGGGCCCCTGTGTTCAATGTGATGGTGCTAGATGTGTTACTCCCGACCCGCACTGTCTGTGGTCTCCCGGTCAGGAAGTCTAGCAGCCAGTTACACATTGAGGTGTTCAGCCCCAGACTGTCCAGTTTAAGGATGAGCTGTTGGGGGATGATGGTGTTAAATGCCGAGCTGAAGTCGATGAACAGCATTCTAACATAGGAGTCCTTCGTGTCCAGATGTGTGAGAGCTGTGTGAAGGGCAGAGGAGATGGCATCGTCGGTTGAGCGATTAGGTCGGTATGCAAATTGGAAGGGATCCAGGGAGTCAGGGAGGACAGATGTGATGCTTTTCATGACTAGCCGTTCAAAGCACTTCATCAGGATGGGGGTGAGTGCTACTGGGCGATAGTCATTGAGGCATGCGGGCGTTGCCTTCTTTGGGACAGGGATGATGGTGGTGGCTTTGAAACAGGTGGGGACGATGGCCTGGCTCAGTGAGATGTTAAAGATGTCCGTGAAGACCGCTGCGAGTTCCCCTGCACAGTCCTTCAGCACACGACCAGGTATGTTGTCAGGACCAGAGGCCTTCCGGGCGTTAATCTTGATGAATGATCGCCTTACGCTGTCTGAGGACAGCGTCAGCACCTGGCCATCAGGAGAGGGGGGGAGTTTATGTGCTGGTGTGCTGTTACTTGCCTCGAACCGAGCAAAGAACTCATTCAGTTCATTCAGCGCAGAGGCTGAGCTGTCACAGGTCTGGGGGGGTGGTTTGTAGTTTGTGATGGTCTGTATTCCCTGCCACAGACTGCGTGTATCCCTGCTGTCCTTGAAACGGTGAGCTACTTTCCCAGAATACTGCTTCTTTGCCTTTCTGATGCCCCGGTCCAGGTTGTTTCTGGCTATCCTCAGGCCCACCTGATCTCCCGCTTTGAAGGCAGCATTCCTGGCTTTCAGGAGTCTGTGAACCTCAGCTGTCAGCCATGGCTTCTGATTAGCCCGAACAGTGATGGTTTTGAGGTTGGTAACATCATCAATACACTTGGCGATGTATGAACATACAGTGTCTGAGTACTCCTGGAGACACGTGGTGTTGTTTGTGGTAGCAGCTTCTTTGAACATACTCCAATCTGTGGTGTCAAAACAGTCCTGGAGTGCCTCTGAAGACCCCTCTGGCCACACTCGTATCTGCTTGCGGACTGGTTTTGTGACTTTCACCAGTGGCCTGTATGCTGGCTTTAGCATAACACAGATATGGTCAGAAGCACCAATGTGGGGGAGGGGGATGGCTCTGTAGGAATTTTTCATGGTGGTGTAAACCTGGTCCAGGGTGTTGTTTCCTCTTGTTGCAAAGTTTATGTTTCTGTATGTTTTTGGAAGAACACTCTTTAAATCTGCATGGTTGAAATCACCAGCCGTGATGAGAAAAGCATCAGGATGGGCTGTTTGTTGCTCACTGATGTGCAGATATAGTTCATTTAGTGCCTCACCTCTATCTTTGCTGTTGGAGCTTGGGGGGATATATACAGCAACAATCAAAACAGCTGTAAACTCCCTCGGTAAAAAGAACGGTCTGCATTTAATAGTCATGAACTCCACTAAAGGTGAGCAGTGTTTGTAGACCACAGCAGCATCACGACACCATGCGTTGTTGATGTAAACACAGAGCCCCCCTCCCCATCTCTTACCTCCCTCGAGGGTTCGCAGGCAGGTTTAACTTAGTTTGTTGCTGACAACAGATATAAAATTTAAAGGGAAGTTTTTAGCATAAGAAGGAGGACAGGTGGAAAAGAAGGGGTGAACTATCTTGAATGTTTATAACCAGAACATGACACGTTCCCCGTGCGATCTCCAGCTGGACGTACCGTATGTCCGGTGTGTAAACAATCAGCGACTCGTTACCTTTTGACGGTCTACCAAGAATGGATCGATCCTTGAAGTCCGGAGAGGTCAGTCTGTTTAGATTGTAGCTTCTCACGTCCGCCTTTGACCCACTGAAGTAACGGCAGTCTGGTTGATGTTTCAAGAGTAAAAGTGTTCTTGGATGTGAACACTCATTGTGGTCGGAGCTTAGAAGCTCAGGTGAGTTAACAGCAGTCTTGCTATTAATTCGGCTGTTGAACTGGACCGTTGACGCTTGGTCCAAGTTCTCAGCTTCAAAGAGAAAGTCCATTCATGTCAACTTTCTTCCAGCAACTACTCGAGAGAGAAGTAAGATGTGAAGGTTTTAACTGAGACGTGACCCAGAAAATGTGTTCTTTCTGATTGGCCGAATGGCATCATAAGTTGATGTGAGGATGACATCAACATGTTGAAAGGGGGTCAAAAGATTAGTTTGTCAGAAAGATAAAGTGTTAGTTTCAGATGTCAGCATTTTATGATAAAACTGATTCCTTTGCTTTAACACTTTAACAAAATACTGTTGGTTTGATTAAAACAACGTCATTAAGCATCACATATGGGACCTATTAATGATAATAGCAAAAACAGATATTATTCATCTGATTATTAATTAGGACAAAAACAAAAGTCTCTTCTGAGGAGATTGTCCTGAGCTCAAACTAAAATGAGATAAACAGTGTCACTGAATCTTCACTGTAGGTTTGAGAAGAGAAAGAAATCCTCCATGTACAACATTTTGAATTAAGCAGAGTATTTGATTTATCTGACATTAAAATGTACTGATGCTCTTACAAATAAAATTATTCATTTGATGACATTTGAATTAACAAAATTAAAAGAAGTCTCTGGATGACTTAATTTATGGTGTTTGATTCAAATTAAAATAAGAAAAGTATTATTGTCCCTTCAGGAATAACTCCCAAAAAGTTCATTACTGAGAACGATCAGAGACGTGCTTCAAACTCAAGGTTGTATCACTACAACTATATCAGTTAATTTTGGATTAAACTACTGTTTCTATCTAAATGTCACTTATTTCATTATGAAGTTTTTAAAGATTGTTTCCTGTCTATTTCATTATTTGTTTTCATTTACTGTATTTTATTAAAAGTTCTCAAGGTGCTTCATTTGTGAATCAGTAAAGTCTTTGTCAAAAGAAATGTCAAGCTCCAGGTGCTCAGTTGGTGTCCAGATAAACATCTTGCAGCTCAAAAGTCCAAAGCAACATCATTGTTAGCTGGACCTGGAGATGTGGATTTTTAATGCTTAGACTGGACTCTGTGTTTGCCTTAAGGTAAATAAGAAAGTGTCCCAGCTCTCTTAACATAACAGGACCAACCTTGTTAATGTGAAGATACTGATAAGCTTCAGAGCTTTTCAGATTGCTCATCGCTTCGCCATCTGAAGCAACTGTCAACAAAGTAGCTAAGTATGCTAGTAGCTAAACATGCTAGTGTACGTTATTTTCGGCCACTTCTTCAAGTCGTCCTCCCACCCCTCAACAGCTGTAGGTAGCGGTAAAACAATATCTCCACATTTGAGTTGTGATCGTTTGTGTTCCCACATATTTTATGACCTAAAACCTCTGACGAAAACCGGTTAGCGCGTTGCTAGCGTGTAAAAAAAAGTGCCGGTTCTGACTTTCGGCGGAAGTCGTTCACATAATTCGCGCAAGGCATCATGGGGGCTAGGAATAAGGTGGATTGGTTCCAGGCACTCGTTTTAAGCTCAGAGGTGACAGAACCTTCTCTGGTGCAGATCCAAAACTGTGGAATGAGTTATCACTGCATGTCAGGCAGGCTCCCTCTCTCACTGTTTGTAAGTGTCAGTTATAAACTTTTTTTATTCCCTGGCTTTTGACTCTGTGTGAGTTGATTTTAACTTGTCTGTATTCCATGTTAGATATTTAGTTCTTTTCTTTACCTCTGTGGATCTATGTATTTTATGCTGTGTCCTTTGCTGGTTTGCCTTTGTTGTACAGCACCTTGTGATTGGCTTTGTTGCATTTTTAACTGCTTCATAAATAAAGTTATTTATTATAACAATGATCCAGACAAGCAAATTACAGTACCTGTCTAATATTTGACCATGATTTGTGACATTGGTCTTGAAGCTGGAGTGATAAATTGTGTATGAAACACTGTCTAGTGATGATGCATTTGTATGAAATATCAAATTATTTTCTCTAGCTGATCAGAAGTTATGGTCCAGACAAGCAGAGATCTTGTTTTGGTTTTGACCTTGATCTGTGACCTTAAGCGGTTCAGCGAGTCAGAAGTTATGGGTGGGACAAGAGAAAGTTTACGTACAAACAGAAGTAGACTATATCATAACACGTTAAAAAGGTGGTTAGCAATCAAGACAGGAGCTGTGCCATTTATTGACGAATGGAATGTTTAAAGGTTACATAATTCCTAACTATTAAAAACTTGTTTTATGTGCTTTTTAGGCTTTTGTTCTTAAAAAAGAGGTACCTTTCAGTTGTGGAGTTTCTCTTTTTATATTTTGTGACTCGTAGGATACCAACCTGGAAGGCAGCCCATTCCTCCGCGGTGTTCCTCCACAGGTAAAATGATGGTAAACCAGGAGGTCCTGGTGGTCCTGGCTCCCCGCTTGTTCCTTGTCTCCCTTCAGAGCCCATCTGACCCTGAGGACAATAAAATCAAAGCTGTCAATTTGTAACAACCAGAACAATTACATTTATGTTCAGGGTTTAGGGGATAAAAAGGGAAAAAACAGGGTTACCTTATCGCCTTTAAATCCATGAAGACCAGACTCACCGGGACATCCCTGCAGAGACAGTAACTTCCAATAAAACTCAAATAACTTCCTCAGTTTACAGTACCCGATTCACAGTTGTTTATTAAATTTAACTTGAAAGGTCTAAACTTGTATTTTATGTTGCCCATTTTTTACTTAAACCCATTTTATGGATGACAATTAGCTGTTGAGCTACTTTGGCACATTTATATTTGTGGAATATTGATTAATGTGCACTATCCTTTAAAATAAATAAATGCAGTGAAATTATAATTCCCAGCATGTTTTATTGTATTGATTCTAATTTAGTTTGCTGCAAACCAAAATAATGAATAAGAAAAACAATTGTTAAGTCTACACATCCATCCCTAAGGCCTGAGATGGGTCAGTCTAACTCAGATACATTATTATCTTCTAGCTCACTAGTTGGGTATTGTTGGTACTATCTGGGGGAGAAATCCAGATTGCAAGACTTTCCAAACAATTGTTAAAAATAATAATTTAAATAAATCTTGTCCTTTATTTATGAAGTAAAAAAACAACAGTTTGACGAACCAGCTAGAAGAAGCTATAGAACCTAACTGTTTTTGTGCTTATTTGACAAATTGTTTAATGTTTTTACATAAAGATGACTTACATCTGGTCCTGGTGGGCCCATTCTGCCAAGTGGACCTCTCTGGACCCTGTACGTTTTACCATCTGATCCCAGAACCAGATCTCCATCTCTGGATCCAATGGTTACAATCCAAGGGCGTTCTCTGTCTGGCTGTACGTCTTCACTTCCCTTTGTGGTTCTATGGTCTAAGGTGGTCCACGGGGTGGGGTTCCAATGGGGTGCAGGTGAAACGGTTCTGGTGTCCAAGTCCAAATCTTCTCTAAGTCTGTTAGTTTCTGTGGATGTTCTGGGACTTGAAGGGATCTTGGGAGGTGAAGGGATTCCCAGTGAGGGCTTCTTAGGGGAACCTCCAACATCCAAGTCAATGATATCATCTGAAGGTTTTTTAGGGAAGAGCGAAGAAGTCCTAGAATGGGTCTTCTTCTCTGTTGTAATGTTCTCCTCCACTTTTTTAGACAAAACATCCGGTTTGCCCTTCTGGCTTCCCTTAAGTCCATTCCTGTCAGGTTTCCATTGAGGGTTCACTTGTCCGCCCTGTTGGAAGACAAGATCCAACAAGTCTGTGTCCTCGTCGATCACAAAGACATCACCATGACCCACTGACCCTTTTCGATCTGGTCTGGATGGGATTGTCCCATCCCCTCGGGAACCCCCAAGACGCAGGAGCTCATTCTGTTAGGAAACAAAACAAGAATTAGGACTTGGTCTGTTTTCAGGTAGCGGTTTTCTGGTCTGATACCATAAGCACTACATATGGTAGGGGATCATCTCTTATTGGGAAACAAAATACAGACAAAAACTTTACCGGTTTGTTTTAAAACTTCCCAACAAATGCTATAATAAGGCAAACCAAAAACAGACGAGAAACAACATACCCAGGGCTAATTGGAACAATTGTGTTAATCAACTAACTGACCAACAGGTAATACTTGGAGTTTATGTTCAGGATTGCTCTCAGCTACTCCCACACCAACCTTTATCTCCACATCTGTGAAATCAACAGAACTATAACCGTTACTGTGCTCTCCAAGTCATTAGCAAACACAAAGTTGGCTACAACACAGTCGATTTTACAAGTGCTGAGCTAAAGTTTGGTGTGTAGCTGAGAGTCAACAAATCCTCTGATCTTGTGATTGTATAAGAACCTAGGCCTTTCAGAATCAGAATATCTTTATTGACACTGCACCAAGGTACAACGGGAATATGTACGCATAGTCGTCCGAAAGATGGACTAAGTGGACTTTAATTCATTACAGTTATTGCCTCAACAACCGTCTATTCATCCATGCTTCCTTTATTGCCAACTTGTGGTCAGGTCACAGAGACAACAGGTCCAGAAGGGGAACACCAACGTTCCAACTTTACAGTTTGTCCTGGAGGATGCCAATGTGTTCCCAGGAGAGTAAGCCCTTCAATGAGGTCTGGATCTACTCCGGGGTCTTGTCCAAGTGGGCCATTGTTGGATAACTTCATTATCCCATCATAGCTTGTTAAATAAATAAGCCACACAGGAGAGGAGAAGATATTTTCTTAATCCAGGATTTAATCTCGCAAGATGGAGCAATGTTGAAAAAAACAAGTATCAAGATGTTTACATGGTGCTTTGTTTCCAAGTCTACTCAAGGAGAGTGTAAAGAAGTGTCTTTTTATAAGAAAAATGTTGGATAATTTAATTTTTCCCATCAGAGATGACCAGAAAACCTCCAAAGGAAAGCATCCTGATGAGATGAAACACCTCAACTGACTCTTTTTGATGCAGAGGAGCAGAAACTCGACTCAGAGCTCCTCACTTTATCTCTTAACACTGAGCTAGGCCACCCTACAAAGTAAACTCATTTCAGACACTTGTGTCTGGGATCTTGTTCTTTTGGTCCAGATCTATACCGGTACCTCATGACCACAGGTGAGGGCTGGAACATAGACAGACCAGTAAATCCAGAGCTCTGCCTTTTGACAACTCTTCCTTCACCACAACCAATCGAACCAACACCCTCTTTACTGATGACACTCCGATCTGTCGATCCATCTCTCGCCTCATCCTACCATCACTGCTGAACAAGATGCCTCCACCTGAGGCAAAGACATTCAACCCAACATAAAAAAAAAAATCCATGTACAAGGCTGGCAAAAAAAGCTTTCCAATAAGTACATTTCTAAAATAATGTTTTACCAACATAAAATAGATTTAAGGAGCTTGCTGGCTATAAAAGCACACATAACTGAAAAGGATTAAAACAGACTGAACCACGCTAATACTTCCCTGCATTTTGTTCCCCTATACATTTATTAATTATAAGAGCTCAAACCTTGACATTGGGCTGCCTGTGTTGTTAGGATACAAAGACACAAACACTCTGAGTGTGCTTTGAGTGTGAGCCAAATGAAGACAGCAGATGTAAACACTGAACCAGCGCATGTTGGTACTCGCAGCTCATCACAGCTTAAACAGTAAAATACGCTGGCATTGTGGATGCATTTCCCATTTCAGGTCACTGGTAAACAACCACAGATAATTTTCATCATATTCTTTTTTCATTCAGTTTGGAAAAAATACAAAACTCTATAAAGAAACATTTTTAACCGTGCTGAAATACCCACACTGGACCAGCAGGTGGTGAACATGTTAACGTTAAAAGTCTTGCAAATAAGAGCACCAGCAGCATCACTCAGAGTTTAAAAACTTTTATTTTGAAAAGTGATTGTAAAAAGTAGTTCTCAGGTAGGATGCCTACATGTGGATGTGTGGCGTTTGATGTGACGTTGTAAGGAGTACAGCTTGGCTCCATATTTTATTTAGAAATTCTGTTTAATTGTAGACAGGATGTTAAAGGGATAGTTCAGAGATTATGAATTGAGATTTTGTGGACAAATTAAGGTATCTTACCTGTGGTAGACATCTCTGAACAAGATAAATTTGGAAAATTTAGTTAATTTCTGATTAGATTCACGAGCTAATGGCTAATCTGAGCACAACCAGAGTACAGGTTCGTGGGAACACATTTCATAAACACTTACAAGGCTTTTAAATGTATATTACATAGCTATTTAAATAAAATTTTGTGTTCTTTGCAAGCACTTTAAGTATCAGCAGCAACTAGCTGTAACGTTTCGGGGCACTTCTTGCAGAAACATTGTATTTCTGCTAAAATAACAGAATTGACGACGATGTAAAGGTTAGCGTCTGCATTAGCCGTTGTGAAAATTAGTTGGTTTTGACCTCTGTTGGACTAGCTCTTAGCTTGGTAATCTAGACAGAATTAAAAATATTTCAACAATCTAAAGTTGTTCAAAGATCTACTTACAACAGGTAAGATATTTGTTCATAAAATTCTTGGAAAAAACAAAACACTTTGAATTGCTTAAATTATCCTTTTGAATAAAAATTAAAGAAAACTCCTTAAAAAAAGCTTCAGCTGAACAAACGTTTCTGCTGTGACTTTTATTCAGTTATTTGGTTGTTTAGGGACACCAATTCTAAATTAACCTTTAAAAAAGTTTTAAATGTTTGTGTTACAAACATTTGCAGACAAAAAAAAACTGGATAAAAGTACAGACTTTGAAGTCAAGCAAAAGGCAGAAAACGATAAATATCACAATCGATCACGTAGATTTGAAAACATTAGCAGACGTTACAACCTTAACAGCGTCTCTGAGCTCCATTTTTCAACGTTAAACCTACAAAGTAAGTTCTGGTCTGTGGTGTGGGGACTTGATGGTTCTTAATCCATCACGCTGTCCTGATTTATTCCCGTCTGAGTTACAGTCCGACGACGGGTCAATGTAAATCTCCTGAACAGATGAGCTTCATGATGTGTTTACAACACTTACAGTTGGTGATGATGTAAAATAAATAATTTTCTGTTGGCCTTTTACTAAATTATGGGGAGGAACAGTGAATAGGACAGATGCTGACAGGGAACACCTGGACTGTAGATTAATGGTTGCTGTGTCTCCGTCAGCATGTCTCCTCGAGTCTGCTGCATGAGTGATGTGAACTCTACAGACCGGCTCAGAAGCTGCAGGCTGAAGTGACATCATCAACATGTTTGTGTAAAAGTTTCATCTTTCATTCATTTCTATAACTTAACCCTGAACTTAACCCCAGACCCTGAAAATGGCATTTGGACATATGAGGACTGGGCTTCGTCCTAAACGGTGAAGATGCCACAGCTGTGGAGGAGTTGGATGTAGACTAGACAAGGAGTTTGAAAAAAAATAAAACTTTAATTTAATTAACAGGCAAAGAGGCACAGGGAAAACCAGACATGGCTTGAGGACCAATAATGCTCAACTGAGGGAGAAGTGAGAACTGAAGGGTGTCTAATCACAGTCCTTGAGGGCCACCATCCTGCATGTTTTACATGATTCTCTGGTCCATCATTTGAATCAATGGATGATTTACAGGCTTCTGTGGTACATGAATATATCATTCACCCTGTGAACCAGGTGTGTTGGAGCAGGGAAACATGGACACCATAAAGGCCTAAAGGAACTGTGTCTGATGAGTGGAGTGGCTGCAGCTGCGACAGGTGAAAGAGAGGACAGGTGGAGATGGACGTGGTAGACCGACTGTAAAAAATACTGACTGAGCAGAAGTGGCACTGAGGAGGATCCAGAGAAAATGAACTAAACAAGAACAGAAAATTAAACACAGGAGAATAAACATAAAAACAAATGTAGAGAGAGAGACAATGCGCTGACAAAAGGCTGATGACAAGGCAGAACTCCATAAATCTCTCAGATGCAGGTATGCAGAGGCACTCGGACCGGCTCGGTCTTGCAGAACACAAGAAGGTTTAGAGGGATCTGGGAAGGAATGCAGATCACCCGCTTAGTTCGTGTGTGTCAGAGTTTTGAAGTAAAATCAGCATCAGAATAAGATTTATTATCATTGCACCGAAGTACAGTGAGATTATATTCGTACAGATGTCCAAAAGAAGGGCAGAGCGCACGTTGCTGCTGCTCCTAAGAGCGCGGCCCCTTATTCTTTAGATAGAAAAGGAGAAAGGCCACGAGGAGAGGATAGTTGTATTACAAAAAAGATATCTTCACAACTTGTCTGTATCAGGACACGATTTAAGACATCAAAAAACTCTACCATTTATTAAAGACCGTGTAAAGTGAAATTAAATGTGTGTTTTTAGTTTGTCACATGGCATAAATATGTGTTATTAATCACCCATATAAATCTGACTGATTAAAAACATTGTTTTCCTTATAAAATTAAGTGTCAAAAATCATGAAAATACATTATTTTCCCTTGGTCTGAAACTGTGGGGGCGTGTCAGCGCGTGGGAGTGGTTTCAGCGCAGTACTGCTGAGCTGAGCTGAGCTGTGTGTAGAGGCAGACAGCAGAGATCCACCTGCTCCGTTTTTATCTAAGTTCTGGCTGCCAGTAGCTCCTTTTTCCAAGAGTTACGCTGTTTTTAGTGCACTAACAACTCTGTTTTTGTTTTTAAAGTTGAGGACACAAAGATACTTCATAACTCCGCTGTTATGTGTTTAATAATAAGCGCTATTTTAGAAGATGAGCGGCTGCACCCGGTCCGACCCGGTCACATCGCATGCGGGGTCTGTGTTGGTGATTAAAATAAAGAGTAATCACGTTGATAACTAAGTTATCTCATCTGTGTCAGCGAGTCACTGCGTTTCACGGCGCGCGTGGCAGGAGCTCAACGCACACACACACACACACGCGCGCGGCGCGGAGCTGCAGGTGGCAGCTCACTCCAGCAGCAGCCTGGGTTTGTTCTGACTCCCTCCTGCGTCTCAATGTGGGTGCCCTGACCATTGCGACATCCAGGGAAGATGCAGGAACGAGGCATAATTGATTAGCTAGCTAACAATGAACAAAATATCTATGCTATTGCTATCTGATGCTATCTGCGATTCGCGAGTGAATGGCTCCACCCATGCGAAGAACGAATTTATACGGCTGGAGCAGCAGGGGGTGGGGCTATACTAATGAGGACCGCGTGACGAAACGCGGTCCCGTTTAAAACACGCCTAAAAAATCCTGAAAAAGACATATCTTTATACACAGTTTCATCTATAACTCCAAAATTAATTGAGCTACAATTTTGAGACTTTTTACTCATTTACAACATTACAATTATGACATTTATAATGTTTATTTAAGAAAATATTGTAATTCACTTTACACGGTCTTTAACACATTACATCTGCATTTGACGACAAGATGGTGAGATTTGTCCATGAAGCACTTCCAGTTAGCACCATAGTCCTGTTAAGATGTTGGTGCCAGCAGAGGCGGTCCCTTATATGGGCAATACGGGCCGTCGCCCAAGGCGGCCTCCAGCAGGGGGCGGCAAAGAAGAAGAAGAAGAAGGAGAGACAGTGCGCTTCGGTTATTTTTTATTTATTTTTAATCTTTTACAACTTTTGTTTTTAACAACATATAACACAGAACACCACTACCGCACTGCTCCTGGGCCGCTCCGCCCTTCATTTATTCACATGTCATCAGTTTAATCACCGCAGCAGCTGCTGGGGCACCGTGCACCTCATCCACTTTCAGTTTCGTTTTAGTTAGGTGCGCGGAGGTGACACTACGTGCGGTCAGTGGAAAGATGAAGGGAGGAAAAGTAAGAGTGGTGCAGAAAAGAGAATTAAAAAGAGAAAGGCTCTGGAAACAGACGCAGCTAAATGTACAGGTGAGGCATGATGTTGAATTTTGCTGCAAACCACCGTTCAAGTTAATTATGAAGTCAATGAATTTTGTGGTGTGTGGCATTGTGACATACTGTTATATACTGTAATTTAAATAATATTATGAGTCTGGTGAAGAGCTGCTCTATATGAAAAGTGTCCTGAGATGTCAGATGATTCAACCCTTTAATGAAACTGGCCTGAATTGATCATAAGTATTTGTAAAAAGGGGAGATTTGTGTTATGACAATTTTTAAAATGTGATTTAGTGTCAGGAGTGATGAGGGGATTGTTCCTGTCAGTATGAAGGAACAGGTGAGCTGTTCTAACTGTGTGTGAACAAACATTAGTTCCAATATAAACACTTTATAAACAACAGTAGTGACTCATTATATTTTTATCATTAAAAGTAAGATAGATAATAAATACATAAAGCAATGAAATGGAATAGTATGAAAGTAATGTAAAATAAGCCTGCATATTTTACCATTGAAAACATATTAATTGGTTAAGTCAAAATGTGTTTTCCATATCAAATGTACTAAAGCTTTACAGATTATTGTCCTGATGCAGGCTCAGTAAATGTAGTCCTCTGGACAGATTCTTCTTTGTATCAAAAATACTTCTTCAGTCTGAGGAGCTGTGACAAACTCAGTCATCTTTCCTCCTTGATACAGAGAAACAATGGTTTGAGAGAGGAGTAAAGGAGGCCATATTTGTGAAAAGAAACCGTCCATCATTAAACAGAGGTGGAGGCCTCCATGTTCAACTGTCCCCCTCTTACAATACTGTTATTGCTAGTATCTTAACGTTCATATAAAATATTTGATAATGTTCTTATAGAAACAATTCTTGAATAATGTTCATACAGTGTTAATGCTACATGTTTGTCTCAGGCTACTTCTTGTTCTGCCATTAACTCTAAAATACTTATTGAATAGTTTATATATGTAGGTAAAACTAGATGTTGAACAACCCATTAAAATACACCAGAATCACCAAAATGCAGGAAATGGCATCTATTTTATTCAAAATTTTCTGAGAGAGGAACCCCACTGGCAACCTAGCGACGGGGGGGGGGGTTGCTCGCCCACGGCGCCAAATAGGCT
>JBBPBX010009325.1:39198-60287 GCA_038048925.1 Garcialebias charrua
CTTCACACAGGGTTGGCAGCTTTTCATGGCCGAAACTGCTGCCGCCATCTTCTTTAATAGCCGATAACAGGTATCTATCTGATGGTGCCAAAAAGCAGAAACTTTGCTATCATGATTTCAATGATATCAACATCTTTGACGTCCTCCTGAGACAATACAGAAAGGCACATCAACTTCCAACCCCCTCCATGGATCCATGACGTGCCCTGCCACTTGTGTCTCAGCGGGGCATGAGGGTTCTCCGGGACCCTGTCGCTTGGTTGAAATCTTTCTATCAATTGCATTGAAAGTCCAGCTGACCAGATCCATGATAGTACGATTTGGAAGATGTGTAAATAGGAGCTCCATTACACGAGACAGAGAGCAAAAATGCCGGAGGAGAACGGGAGAGGGAAAAAAAACATTTGTCTTGCTTGAGGACAAGTGAGGATTTTTTTCCCTGAGAAATGATGAAGTAATCGTTTTAGCCAAACCTTGCAAGATTTTTTAACACTCACTCTTTGTGTTTAGGATGACTGTCAGCTGCTACCACATCAACATTTACCCAAATATCTGTAAAATCAGCTGACATGGAGCCATTCTGAAGTTTGTTAGTGTTCATGAGCTGCAACGGCCATCTTGAATTGGGACAAATATAAAAGTTAATGAATTATAGATTAAATTATTACTTTCTGAAAGTCTCATTAAAATCTTTTATGTGGTTCACAAGATGTTCTGTGTGATAAACTACATTTAATGTTGTAATACATAGATACATTACTGATCACAGAAGGAAATTAAAAATACCAGGACAAGTTTTTTAATTTTTTTATTTTGCAATTATAAACATGTGTTGACTGACTGAGTGAGAATTTGGGATTATAATTTACTTGTAACCTTAGCCCAGATGTAGAAATATTTAAATTTTTGTCCAAACCTTCGTACCGACAAAGATCCAGTTTGGATTAAAATGCTTATAAATAATTTTCAACAAGGTGGAAATGTAGAAACATTTTAAAGTAATACTGTATTTTAGCAACTCTGCGTCTACCTGATGCATCCAGGACCAATTTATGGGATTCATCTCAAATTATGATAAACGTGAAAGAAAGAAACGTGAAAGAAAGAAACTGTGTCTGTTTCAGTCTCCTGCCCGAGGCGGTTAAGACGAAACAGAATCCTGGTAGACAAATTAATCACTCAAAGCATGCAGGTCAGGACTTGTGCACGTGTTCAGATGTTTGTGGTTGTCTGCGGTGTCTCGTGCACGCACATATGACTTTCCTGTGACTCAGTGAGGCTCACTGCTGCAGGTCAAGTCGAGCATTAAAACCACGACGGTGGGGATTTGATCCCTAACAGGAACGCCCGTGTTAAACAGGCCTCTGTTAGTTTGGGATTAAAGCGTCCACTGAATCGACTGCGGTCGTCCTGCAGGTAATCAGATAGTAACACCTGTAGAAGTTTTAACAAGACAAACATTTAGATGCTGCTCATGTTGAAAACAGATATTTAAAATCACTTTAAAGGCCGGGATTCTTCGAAGACCTGCCGCCTTCATGGTTTGAAATATCACACTGTGGCAGGGGCACCACGAAATACTTTAAAAAAATAAAAAAATTGTTCAGCCTTTATTTATACAGGCTAGCCTCGTTGAGCCACGGGGACTCATGTACAACAGGGACCTGTCTCACTCACACCCAGGGTCAATTTTAGAGTTACCAATCAGCCTAACATGCATGTTTTTGGACTGTGGGAGGAAACCCGGAGCACCCATTAGAGCTTCACATGAATGTGAAGAAGACGAAGGAGATGATTGTGGACTTCAGAAGGAACAAACACACCCACACCCCACTGTATATAGGTGGATCTGCGGTGGAGGTGGTCTCCAGCTACAAATACCTGGGTGTACACTTGAATGATAACCTCAGCTGGAGCAATAACACCACCAGCCTGATCAAGAAAGGTCATCAGAGACTCTACTTCCTCAGACGGCTGAGACGAGCCGGTCTGAGAAGCCCAGTCCTCACCTCGTTCTACAGGTGTGCAGTGGAGAGCGTCCTGTGCTCCAGCATCAACGTGTGGCATGGAGGCTGCACAGTTGCAGAGAGAAAAGCTCTGCAGAGAGTGGTGAAGGCTGCACAGAAGTCTGTGGGAGTCAGTCTCCCCACCATCACAGACATTTACACCTCCAGATGCAGAAAAAGAGCCACCTGCATCATGAAAGACCTCACTCACCCAGCACACTCACTCTTTGCACCACTCCCCTCGGGACGGAGGTTGAGGAGCATCAAATGTAGAACCACTAGACTGAGAAACAGCTTCTACCCTGAGGCTGTCAGACTCATGAATAAATAAATAATAAGAATAAACACTGCAAAATGTCACATCATACTGATACTGTACTGATCTGTTTCTTGTTGCTGCGTTCATCTGTGACCATCTGCTCATGTTCGTGCTGCTGTTTATAATGATGTTTTTCTACTACATTAGGGCTTAGTGTATTACTAGCTGATGTGATGTCTCTCTTAGTTAATCCTAGATGTTATTATTGTATTTCTCTTGCATTTGTTGTTGGATGTAACTGGGACCCTGTGTACATAATCTCGTTTTCAACACATGTACTACATGCGGTGCAAATGACAATAAATTCTCTCTGACTCTGACTCTGACTCTGACTCTAAATATTACAATATTGACTGAATTCAGCTGTTTTTAAAGGGGACCACAGATGCAAAATTCACTTTTTAATGTTTTTTTACTCAACTTTGGGTATTTACTTCATAAAAAAACAGTCCTTGTGCCAAAAAAATGCACCCAGTGGTTTATTTACTCTAAGTAGATTTATTTATTTTTGATAAATACACCTGGATTCACACTTCCTGCAGTTATTGACGTCACAAGCCGTAGCCAATCACCTCAAACCTGAGTCCAGCCCCTCACCTAGCAACCCCTGGTTAGGCTCAACCCACTTCTGTATTAAACACATGACTGTTGTTTTTCATGATTTCATCTCATCTTTTGTTTATATGTTCTTAATTTCATGTGTACAGCACTTTGTTGCAGCTGTGTTTTTTTTAAATGGCTTTATAAATAAAGTATAATTGTTATTTTTATGTTTTAGTTCAATTTTTAGTGTATTTGCGATCGCTCCCAACGCGCAGCCGGCAAAAATTAAACGAGCGGACCCCCGGCGTAGGGACCAGCGGCAACGGGACCCTCTTCTGGCGGATGGAGCGGAGCTTCAACTGTACAGCCTCGCTGCTGCCCTCGCAGCAGCCTCGCAGCAGCGAGGACCTTCTCCTTACGGATTAATTTACGGGAGACACTTGGTGAACTTTGTGTTGTCTTGACTGGAACAGCGATAACTCCCAAAATCTCCGCGTGCAACGAGCGGAGCTGGCGAACACCGGAAGAGGAACAAGCTAACATTAGCTTCGGATTCGGGTGGTCTCATGCTAAAAGGAGCAGCTAATTGCGGCGCGCTCAGACGGGTTTCGGTAAGTTATCTTAAGCTAGCACTAACAGTAAGTCAAATGAGTAATAAAAAAAGAGCTAATTTTAAAACAACAACACATTACAGATACTGGCTGTTACAGAGGGCGTTAACAGATCGTTGAAGGGCGTGGACTTCAAGAAACCGGTCGTTCAAAACGAAAGTTAAAAATGGCAGAATTAAAAAGGGTATAATTAATTATCTAAGAATTATTTTGTGTATTAAAATGAATTAATATTGTCAAGATAGCACACAGACATAACATAAAAATTTTAAATACCTATATGTGGTCTCCTTTAAAGTTCTTAGGGCAGCTTGCTGTAGCCTCCATCTTGAATGGGGTTGGCTCCAAAGGTTAACATGTTATGTTTATTTAGTGATTACTTCCTGACAGTTTCGTTAAATAGCGTTGGTCAAGAATTGTGGGGAATCCCCAAAGTCCCGGCATCACGGTCATAGGAGGAGTGAACCCAGAATGCAGACTGGCTCAGGGAACTCAACAGGTGAAATTAATTTTAATAAAAATCAAAACGCTGTTGTGGCGGCACGAACATACACGACTTACAAAGAACGCACAATGGTAGGACCAGGATTGTGGCAGAAGACCAGCAATGCAGAAGTGGTGAACACAGAGGATGAATACATGCAGCAGGGCTTAATGGAAAGTGGACCTGGGTGATTACAAAGTGGGGACAGGTGAGAGTGAGACTGATTGACAACTGGGGAGGATGACTGAGGGTGAAATGAGAACTGACACAGAGAGCACAAGGCTGAATTAAAACACAAGGGACATAAAAATAAAACAGAAATCACAAGGAGAAATAAGACAAAAAGATAAATGGAAGGGACGAAAATAAAAATAATGACATCATGTCAGGAAAACAACACAGCCAACTGCATTCATGATGGCCGCCTCCGATGCTTTTGTCCATGTAAACTCAAACAAAGAAGACACCCCCGGGGCCAAAGTCGACTTGGAATATATTGAAGGATACAGCAAAATGCAGGGGACTAGCAGCGTCCAACAACAGCACCCAACTGATAAAAAGATACGCATGGCGTTCCCAGTGTTTCCATGTCGATCCGTGTTCTTTGGCCTAGGTTAAAAAGAGCACGGATAAAAACATCAGTTGAATTAAGCGTCTAAAGAGAAATTAGCGCGGGAGGGTTGAAAAAGATGTTCAGTGTTTGTTTCTGACATGAAAGGACAATGTACTGTAATGGATGGACGACCTGATGCATTCTCAAAAATCCAAAAAGTTAAGTCTGGTCCCTCTGGACAGTTTCTTTTTGATGAAATGTTTCGTCTTTCTTCCAAAAGACTTCTTCAGTCCAAGGAGCCACAACAAACTCAGTCTTATAAATTGCACCTTCACATAGTGAGTCAACCAGTTAACCAGTAATGGATGGATACAACTGTTCAGGGACTGCAGTCCTGGTTTGGGATCTGGGTGCTTCTCCGTCGGTCTGTTCCCTCCAATAAAGTGTTTCAAACGGTTCAAACTGTTTTACCATGGTGTGGATAGAAAGAGAAATGGAGTAGGGGTGGTCCTGAAGAAAGAGCTGGCAAAGAATGTAGTAGAGGTGAAGAGAGTGTCAGATAGGGTGATGTGTCTGAAGGTAGAAGTAGAAGGTCTGATGCTAAACATCGTCAGTGGTTATGCTCCACAGGTTGGATGTGATGGGGAGGAGAAAGATACATTTTGGAAAGATTTGGATGAAGTGATAGAGAGTATTCCCAGGGAGGAAAGAGTGGTGATTGGAGCAGACCTGAATGGACATGTTGGTGAAGGAAACAGAGGGGATGAGGAAGTGATGGGTAGGTTTGGTGTCAAGGAAAGAAACCAGGAAGGACAGATGGTGGTGGATTTTGCCAAGAGAATGGAAATGGCTATAGTCAATACCTATTTCCAAAAGAGGGAGGAACATAGAGTGACCTATAAGAGTGGAGGAAGGAGTACACAAGTCGACTACATTCTGTGTAGAAGAGGAAAGCTGAGGGAGATTGGAGACTGTAAGGTTGTGGCAGGGGAGAGCGTGGCCAGACGGCATCGGATGGTTGTGTGTAGAATGACTGTTGTTACTGTTATGAACCTGAGGGGGTTCAGAGTTTAAAAAAAAAACATCATTATTGTGTTTAGGTTGGCTGCAGTCTGCTAAAGAAAGCACCAGCAGCCTGTAGCTGCATTTTTTTCTCTCAGCCTAATCAGGCTTGATTAGCTCAGGTGAAACACCTGTTTGCTCTCAGCCTTTTAAATAGTCTGAGCTGAGACCTGAACACTGTGGAGGCCTTGCACAGAGCAGATGTGAGGTTGAGATTGCCAACTGAGGTTGGTGGACGCAAGCAAGGGTGCTTGTTGGAAATACTTGGAATCCTGTTGCAGGTAAAACCAAGTTTTGATCAAAGCAGTTGTATGCTGCATGTGTGTGTGTGTTCCAGAGTGTACTCCACCCACTCTGACCACTTTGTGTTGAGCTAAGGCTTTAAAGGACTGTGCTGCTTAAACAGTACATGTGGAGCAAAAGGGTTGCTCATGTGCAGCTCTAGTGTTTACTAGAGTTGGGCATAGTGAAAGCTAGTGGAAGCAAGTTGGAAGCTTGTGAATCAAGTTAAGCTTGTTTGGTCAGCTAGGGTTTATTGAACCAGCTGAAGACACACTTAAAACAAAACTGAGTGTGGATTGACAGCAGAGTTGCTGTTGAGTGTACAAACATTGGGAGAGCTCCACCGTCTCCGCCTGTTTGTGAGTCTGCTCAGGGGGAGTGGTAGGTGAGCTGTTGAAGCTCTTGAACTGACTTTAATTTAGAGTTCTGTGTGGGTTGAGGCACCTTAAGTGCTGACTGCTACTTTGGCTTAACTAAGGAAGTGTGGGCCTGTGCCACTGAGGCCTGTTTGGGTTAATTTTGGAGACACTGAGGGCAGTGTCTGTGCAGTTGTCCAAGAAGGGGACAGCTGGGGATAACAGTGAGGGACTGTTACCTTTTTCTCTTTCTCATTTTTTGTACTTTTGACTGTGTGAGTGTAGGTAGTCCAGTTCTCGTGTTTTGTTTATTTAGAGGGACTTTTTGGTAAGGTAGATCGTTGCCTGGGGAGACACGACGGTCCTGTATAGGATTGGGTCAACCTGGGTGGCGTTTTATTATTTTTGGCCTCACTCACCAGTCCAACATTTGTTTGTACTTTTTTCTTAATTTTCTTTTCCTTTGGACGCTGATCCAGGAGAGGACGCTCCAGTCCTGGTGAGAAGCCTGGGAGGACCTTGCCAGCTTGGAGTGGCTTTAGTTTTAGTTTAATAAAATTCATTTTAATTCTTTTTCTGTGTCAGTGTCCAATTTGTATGTTGTGGCCTTTACCGGTCGTAACAGTTATGAAGAAGAGAAAAAGAGTAAAATCAGAGAAGAAGACCAAATGGTGGAAGCTAAAGAAGGAAGAATGTTGTGAGAAATTCAGAGACGAGCTGTTAAAGGCTCTGGGTGGTAAGAAAGAGCTTCCAAGTGACTGGGCTACTACAGCAACAGTAATTAGAGAGACAGGTAGGAAGGTACTTGGTGTGTCATCTGGACAGAGAATGGATGATAAGGAAACCTGGTGGTGGAATAGTGAAGTGCAGGACGCCATTCAAAGAAAGAGATTAGCCAAGAAGAAATATGACAGTGAGAGGACTGAAGAGAGGAGACAGGAATATAAGGAGATGGGACATAGAGCAAAGAGGGAAGTAGCTAAGGCAAAGCAGAGGGCGTACAATGAGTTGTATGGGAGACTGGACACTAAAGAGGGTGAGAAGGACTTGTACCGATTGGCAAGACAGAGGGATCAGGCTGGAAAGGATGTGCAACAGGTTAGGCTTATTAAAGATGGGAATGGGAATGTTCTAACAAGTGAGGAGAGTGTGATGGGAAGATGGAAGGATTACTTTGAGGAGCTAATGAATGAAGAGAATGAAAGAGAAAGAAGAGTGGAGGTCATAGAAACTGTGGACCAGGAAGTGGGAAAGATTAGTGAGGGTGAAGTCCGGAAAGCTCTGAAAAGAATGAAGAAGGGGAAGGCAGTAGGACCTGATGACATACCAGTGGAGGTTTGGAAATGTCTTGGAGAGATGGCAGTGAGGTTTTTGACTCAAATATTTAATGGAATATTTGAGGGTGAGAAAATGCCTGAAGAATGGAGAAGAAGTGTGCTGGTTCCCATTTTTAAGAACAAGGGTGATGTACAGAGTTGTAGCAACTACAGGGGAATTAAGTTGATGAGCCACACAATGAAGATCTGGGAGAGAGTTGTGGAAGGAAGGCTTAGACAAGAGGTGACTATCTGTGAGCAGCAGTATGGTTTCATGCCAAGAAAGAGCACCACAGATGCATCTTTGCTTTGAGGATGTTGATAGAGAAGTACAGAGAGGGTCAGAAAGAACTCCATTGTGTGTTTGTGGATTTAGAAAAAGCATATGACAGGGTGCCAAGAGAGGAGGTGTGGTATTGCATGAGGAAATCTGGAGTGGCAGAAAAGTATGTTAGACTGGTACAGGACATGTATGAGGACAGCAGGACATGTATGAGGACAGCAGGACATGTATGAGACAGCAGGACATGTGACAGCAGGACATGTATGAGGACAGCAGGACATGTATGAAGACAGCAGGACATGTATGAGGACAGCAGGACATGTATGAGGACAGCAGGACATGTATGAGGACAGCAGGACAGTGGTGAGATGTGCTGTAGGAGTGACAGATAGCTTCAAGGTGGAGGTGGGAGTGCATCAAGGATCGGCTCTGAGCCCCTTCTTGTTTGCTCTGGTGATGGACCGACTAACAGATGAGGTCAGGCAGGAATCCCCATGGACTATGATGTTTGCAGATGACATTGTGATATGTGGTGAGAACAGGGAACAGGTGGAAGAGAACTTGGAGAGGTGGAGGTATGCACTTGAAAGAAGAGGAATGAAAGTCAGCCGTAGTAAGACAGAGTACATGTGTGTGAATGAGAGGGAGGCCAGTGGAACAGTGAGGCTACAAGGAGCAGAGGTCACAAAGGTGCAGGACTTCAAGTACTTGGGGTCCACTGTCCAGGAAAATGGGGAATGTGGTAAAGAGGTGAAGAAGAGAGTCCAGGCAGGATGGAGTGGATGGAGAAAAGTTTCAGGAGTGATTTGTGACAAAAAGGTGTCAGCAAAGGTCAAAGGAAAAGTTTACAAGACAGTGGTGAGACCAGCTATGTTGTATGGTCTGGAGACAGTGTCATTGACAAAAAGACAGGAGAAAGAACTGGAAGTGGCAGAAATGAAGATGCTGAGGTTCTCCTTAGGAGTGACAAGGATGGATAAGATCAGGAATGAGATCATCAGAGGTACAGCACATGTTGAACAACTGGGAGATAAAGTTAGGGAGGCCAGACTGAGATGGTTTGGACATGTCCAGAGGAGGGACAGTGGGTATATTGGTAGAAGGATGTTAGAAATGCAGCTGCCAGGAAAAAGACACAGAGGAAGGCCAAAGAGGAGATATATGGATGCAGTTAGAGAGGACATGGAGGTAGTTGGAGTGAGGACAGAGGATGCAGAGGACAGAGTGAGATGGAGGAGATTGACTTGCTGTGGCGACCCTGAAAAGGGAAAAGGCGAAAGAAGAAGAAAGAAGAAGTTAAGTACTCCTGTTTGTATTTGTTTGGTTGAAGCCAGTCACAGAGTTGAGTCCAACAATCACATTTCTCTCTCTGAGTAACCGGCTTTGGAAACAGCAAGAACATAAATTACAGTACATATGAGGCTTGTCAGCATGTCGGCCGTCACTACTGCAAGTCCCATAGCAACAAAGTGTCTTAGATAACATTATTCTACTGTTTCTTTATAAACCACAGCTACAGTGGAGTATTGTGTTGTGTTGTCCTCAGATTTGTTTGACAGACATCCGGGTACTTGCTGATGCCACACAGTGCGTATGTAGCTATTTTAGGTAGACCTGACTGCCGCTATTCTGTCTAGGGATGCCCGATATTATCGGCATGGTATCGGTTGATATTGGCAATAAAATTAAACTTTTAATGATAAAATTATATATACAGTATCTCATGCAATCTGTTAGCATAGAATAACTCTCAGCTACTATCCTACCAAATTTTAGTTTGATAACTGCAAAATGGACTGAGCTAGACTTTTTTCAGTATTATTGGCTCTCGAGATATTTTGCTAACAGAGACACAAACCCTTACACATGGGAAAAACATTTTGGCCCACCATTAAAAGGCAGAGGCAAACAATCAACATAAGTACTCATGTGCTGATTAACCCTCCTGCTGCCCTAGGGTCAAAACGACCCACAAGTCTCGGTTTTAAAAAGGTCCGAGAGTCATTTTGACCCAAGGACAGAAGCAGGGTTAAATCTTGCACACTTTGAGTCAGTTAGCCTTTGAAGGGTTTAAAAGATTTTCTTTATGATCATCTGATTATTGATTGTCTGTACTGGTTCATGTAGTATTAGCATGAACGGCTCTTATAATTGCATAAAGTCTAAAAAATAAACACATTTTAAAGATGAAACACAAACAAATCACATTTGTATGATGCTTGGGATTCTATGGATACAGTAGCACTTTGTTAAAATAAAATAGAAGTGTGTCTGTGTGCAGTTCTACCTTTGCTCCGGCCAGTCTTTGACCGTGCAGCAGCTTTAAATCCAGTAGCAGGCATCCCAGCAGAAAGTAGCGAGCAACATGGTGGAGCATGACGGCAGGAGCCTGCAGGTCTGACTGCAGCAGACCTCTGCACGGGAGGCTGATCCAGCTGTCAGCAGCACCACCCACCCACCTACTGCCTCCACACCCCACAGCTCACACAAATCATGTGTTTAAGTACAAAGAGACCGAAGCAAAGCCCGTTAACCTCCAGGGACAAGAGTGAAACCTCACAGAGACCGACCGGTGCATGACTCCGCTGTCATAACAATTTTATATTTTACCTTTTATTTTAATAAATAATCAGCTCTTTTTGAGTGGACAATGGTTAGATTTGCCCCCTTTTTGTGTGAAGGTTGCAGGTTGGCCTCCCAGCCTGTCTGCGTGGGGTTTACATGTTCTGCCTGTGCACTCGTGGGTTTTCTCCAGTTCCTCTGGTTTCCTCCCACAGACCAAAAACGTGGATGTTAGGTTCTCTAGGTGAGAATGACAGTTACACAACGATAACATTTAAATTTACTCAGTGTAGAAATTATTCATCCAACAACTTTTATCAGCTGTTCCCTCTTCAGGGGTCTCCACAGCGAGTCATCGTCCACCATATGTCTTCTGTCCTCACTCCAACTACCTCCATGTCCTCTCTAACTGCATCCATACGTCTCCTCTTTGTCTTTTTCCTGCAGCTGCATTTCTAACATCCTTCTACCAATATACCCACTGTCCCTCCTCTGGACATGTCCAAACCACTGTCCCTCCTCTGGACATGTCCAAACCATCTCAGTGTGTCCTCCCTAACTTTATCTCCCAGTTGTTCAACATGTGCTGTACCTCTGATGATCTCATTCCTGATCTTATCCATCCTTGTCACTCCTAAGGAGAACCTCAACATCTTCATTTCTGCTACTTCCAGTTCTTTCTCCTGTCTTTTTGTCCATGTCTCTGTCTCCAGACCATACAACATAGCTGGTCTCACCACTGTCTTGTAAACTTTTCCTTTGACCTTTGCTGACACCTTTTTGTCACAAATCACTCCTGAAACTTTTCTCCATCCACTCCATCCTGCCTGGACTCTCTTCTTCACCTCTTTACCACATTTCCCATTTTCCTGGACAGTGGACCCCAAGTACTTGAAGTCCTGCACCTTTGTGACCTCTGCTCCTTGTAGCCTCACTGTTCCACCAGCCTCCCTCTCATTCACACATGTACTCCGTCTTACTACGGCTGACTTTCATTCCTCTTCTTTCAAGTGCATACCTCCACCTCTTCAAGTTCTCTTCCACCTGGTCCCTGTTCTAACAGATCACATCCTCTGCAAACATCATCGTCCACGGGGATTCCTGCCTGACTAACAAGTCCAACTGAAAAGTACGAATCACTTTATGGTATTTGCTAAGGGATGACTTCATTATAGCAACGAGTCTTAATAGAAAAAAAATGTTTTGTTGGTTCGATTTTTAAGAACAAAAATCAAAAATAACTCACAGATTTTTGACAGCAGTGACTGAATGAAGCCTAGGGGACATTTTAAATGTTAAAGAATGTCCTAATGATACAAACATTTGATCTGCTTTTCAAAGCACACCATCTGTAAGCACTTTCAATCCTAAAGGGTCCAAATTGTTTACCAGCGCTCTGCAAACTCAACCAGACTACAGCTGAGAGGGAACATCTGATCGCAGTAAGTGATTGGCAGCGTTAGCCAAACCGCATGTGCTCGTCCCGACCGAACGGAGGAGACGAAGGAGAACCAGAGGCCAGGATGACGTGAGGGAATCCCCACACATGGGTGGGTTTTATTAAAACAGTGCTTGAACTCTGGAAGAGACAAAAAAATAATAATCCCCGTGGGGGATTAAGAGAGTGGAAGCCACAGCGCTGACTGTTTCAGTGGATCCACCACGGCTGATGGGAAACGTTCACCACAGATTCTCTGAGGTTGCTGGATTTACGAGTGTCGATGTATTAAAACTCAGCGGGGCTGCAGGAAGCATTGCCTCATCATGTCTGGGAATAACAAAAGGACAGGTTGTTGAGCACTAACAGATAAACAAGAGCACAGGGAGGTTGATTTGGGGTAAATTAGACTCTGTTGATTTCCTTTTTTTAATTTAAAACAACTCCCAGGCACGTCTTTGCCTCTGAGCTGCATAATGGCTTCCAGAGATCTCAAGCGGCTGCACCGGAGATGCAGCGTTCACTGAACCGGACCGGTTTGTACCTGCAGACTTTCTGCCGACGACGCACTCTTTGTGACAACGTTTCATCCCCGAGCACTCAACCCGATCTGATTTATCTGCACAGCGTGCAACGCCGCTGTAAATTACAGTTTTTGAAGGGGGGAAATTATGAGCATGAGCGCTCTGGAACTTCTCACGCTTCTGCACGGCTTTGTGAGAAAGACAAGAAAACAACCAGAGCAAGACTGCATCCTCTCAAAATCCCAGATCTCCTCCTCCGGCTCTTTCATCCGAGCATCGCCGCTTCTAACAGCCACATTCACCACAGCACTATGTGACATTAGGGTCTCTCTGCTCGTCTTTAATTATTTCATACTGGAAGTAGCTCCAGATCTCATCAGGCAGATGAGAAATGACAGCTGAAACCGTTTCAAAGAGCAAGAAACACAGTGAGCACAAGTGGCCTTCTGATGAAGAACAAAACCCCACCCCGTCTTTAACCCAACACAAAGCCCTTTTATTTAGCTGAATCTGTAATTAGAGAATATTTGGTGCCTTTTTCTGAGTCTTTAAAGTATCACAGAGAAAATGCATAAAAAAAACCTTCTTAGATGTGCAGAATACACCCAGTGCCACGAGTTGATGTTCTGGATTTGGGTTCTGTGGAAAGGATCAGAACAATCCTGCGGCAGTAATCCACATACCGTTTGATAGTCTTCACCTTCACGCACGTGGACCGGACCAACAAAGACCACAACTCTTAAGAAGGAGGGGAGGTAAAGGGGTTTGCATGAGAGGTGAGCTTCCAAACAAGTCGAGGACTCAGTCATTCACAGATTTTGTCTTACAAGAGGGAGCTGAGCTGCAAGAAGGAGCTCCGTGTTTCACAGACGTCTACGTTTCACTTATGGTAACGAACGTCGAGTAGAGACCGGAAGAATGAGAAGTTTACCGTATTTTCCGGAATATAGGTTGCCAAAGGTGGGCGGATGAACGCTAGAGAGCGCTAAAGCGCTATTCCGCTTACAGTGGACCTAAACTTTTTGTCAGCGTTTTTGTGAATTGACTAACTTTTATAATTCATAAGCGGATTTGTGCTATTTTTATTTAAAATGCAGTACCGCTAATAACTAATTATCTATCAGTAAAAACCAATAAACTTATTTACAAGCTCTTATGCTGCTTGTTTTTTACCTTTTTCCCCACCGTAAGAGCAGAGAGGAGGAAGGGTTGGAGGGGGAGGGAGGGTTGGAGGGGGGAGGGGGGCAGAGCTGAGAACAGACTCGGCTCTACCATGTAGGTAAATGCCTGGGGGTCCCATTTCAGCAGTGGCCCCGGCCCCGCCTCGCCCCGTGCAGTCACCTACATCACTAACATTGCTCATGCTTGTTAATGTACATTTAACATAAAAATAATTATAGTTACGATGAAAACGATCATTAAATATACGCAATAAAAAAAACGGTCGATTTCTTTATCCCCCTACTAAAAATGGACTATTCCATCTTCCGGGTCATAGTTGAACTCAGGGGCTAATTCTGTAGCTGGCTGCGCTCGGTGTCTTCATAAATCCTTAAAGAACCCCGCTGTTTCAAGCCAAATTAACGTGGCCGGATGATTTTAAGGTGTGTTTTGTGTCGACCATTCGACGGTGAGTCGTTATTTTTATGTATTTTAGTTACTTTTCATTAAATCTGTTGACTACCTATAGACGCTAACTGTGTCTGCCGGTTGGTTGTGCTGGGTTACTAATGGAAATCCTTAGAGAACCCAGCTGTTTCAAGCCAAATTAACGTGGCCGGAGTATTTTATTGTGCGTTTTGTGTCGACCATTCGACGGCGAGTCGTTAGTTTTATGTATTTGGGTTACTTTCATGTATAAATGCGGTGGCGACACACCCGTGTATTTGAGATTTAAACGTGGTTTTAGGGATTAAAAGATCATTCTATTTTTTGTTAATTTCGTGGCCGAATAGAATATATGTACGTAAAGTATTAAATAAATCCTTTGATTTTTGTAATTTCATCCTTTTAGGATCATTTTTGTTACTTTTCAGTTGGCAGTGTAGTGCAAATATTGATAACGCTGCCGGCTATATATAAATATATATATATATATATAATATAGAAATATATAAATAGCGGATTAGATTAGCTTCCCCTAATTTTCATAAGACATTTGTGCTTTTGAAATTGTGGACCTAAAAAAATTAATAAGCGTTTTAGAAATTGTGGAACTAATTTTTTAATTAGCGGTGCCCAGCTTTGTAGGTTGCAGCTTTTTATCATTTTTGCATGCCCTGCGACCTATATTCAGGTGCGACCTATTTATGGCTTTTTATAAAATAAGCTGATTTGTAATCATTTATTAACAAAAATTAAACTGAGACACACTCTTACAATAATGTCAGCTAACAAATATATATTTTTAGGTGTTTATCCTGCTAAAATTATTCATTTATTAAAGAAAAGTTCAGCTCAGACACATATTTGCTATAATTTTTATCAAACAAATAATTGTTTTTAAGTGTTAATCTTCTTTAAAGCCTTGCTGTGCGCTCCTGTGGCAGACATTTGCAGCAGAGCTAAACATGGTCCACATTTTGACGTAGGTGCGACCTATATTCAGGTGTGACCTCCAGAAAATACGGTAGTTATCCAGGAGAGACTTGAGGCTCATTCACAAGACACCTCAGTCTGGGGCCGTGACGTGCTCTGGTCCCCTCGGGGGGTCAGAGAGCCCACCTCTGTGCCTCAGAGTGAGGTAGTAACAGGGCTGGCTGACATGTGGAGAAAGAAAAATAATAAGTTGTGGAGCCGCCACTCAGTAATGTGGTGAATTAATGACAGCGTGACCGCACGCTCGTGGGAATAAACAAACGTTTTTATTATTTAGGGAATACTGATGATGCACAGCAACGCTCTAGTTTATTTAAAAAAAATAACCACAAAGAGGATTGCTGAAGTGAGGAAATTCCATAACTTTAGTTAATTACACAAGAGAGACGGCCGACACATTTAATGCGTGACGCGCCACCTCCGCCCTGCTGAGTTCTGCTCCACTCGTCTTGGGGTCCGACTCTGACCGCTTCATTTCTGACTGCTCACGTCAGCTGTGACTGATGGACGAATAGAGAAGTTTAAAGACTGACCCATCTGTGTGGCATCTCACAGAACGACCCACTGCTCCTCAACTTTGAGGGGAGCCACTTAAGATGGTTCAGTCATCTAGTGAGGATGCTCCCTGGACGTCTCCCGGTGGTGCAGTCTACGTGATACTCAGGTATATGGAGTATACCAGTACCCACTAGAAAACTTTAAAAAATTCAGTATACCCACATGAAAGTTCCCAATGATACATGACATACAGTATCATATGTGAAAAGTATCATGTTTCATATGTAAAGTGTGTGTGAATTTGTGTGATTGTGTGATTTTAGAAAATCATGGTATTTTTGAAACATTTCAGTCTGGATTTAGATCCCGTCATTCTACCGAATCAGCCTTGTTAAAAGTCCATAATGACATTTCCATGTCCATGGATGCCAAGTGTCCCGTTGCACTGGTGTTGCTGGACCTCACAGCTGCATTTGACACAGTAGACCACACTGTCCTTCTATCTCGCCTTCAACATTATGTTGGAATATCTGGTACAGCATTCAAGTGGTTCACTGCCTACTTGACCAACAGAACATTCTCCATCATGCTGGACAATCTTTCTTCCTCCACTTCCGTTCTCTCTTGTGGTGTGCCACAGGGCTCTATTCTTGGTCCTCTCCTCTTCTCACTGTACATGCTGCCTCTTGGATCAGTAATAGCCAGACATAACTTTTCTTTTCACTGCTATGCTGATGATGTACAAATGTATCTACCAATGAAACCCAAAAACAGCAATCTTCTCACTCCCTACGCTGATTGTATTGCCGACATTAAACAGTGGCTTCACCGTAATTTTTTTGTTTTTAAACGAAGGAAAGACAGNTTGTTATTGCCTAACTAACCTATTCAATAATTCTTCAAACTGTGACATTCACTCATAATGGAATGAAAGAGAACATAAACAGAAATTATATAATAATGAAAACTAGAGACATTAAAACATTTTAAAAGACACAGAGAACTTTAAATGAATTAAGAATGTTAATAAGTGTTGGATTTGAGTGCAATGTAAGTGCAGTCCATGGTTGAATTGAATCCACATCTGAAAAGGGATGCAACCTTTTCACAACATATGCTGTAACTGTTCTGTGGCACTCTTCATTCAGTTAACACTGACGTTTTTACCTTGGACAGTCACTGGTGAACTGAACACTGTGAAGCCATTTCAGGTCGTTTGTCTAAGAAAAAATACAAGCTAACGTTAGCATCGTGTGTATTTGAGCTGACTTACCGCTTTAAGCGGAGTATAACTTGTTAGCTGCCTTAATGTTGGTATGAGATGTAGTTTATAGTTTATTTATTTACCTGATGGAGTCGAAGAGGTAGCGATTAGCGAAAAGTTCGGCGGAGCGTTTTGCAGACGGACTACTCTGTACTTCCGGTCGGATACGAAGCAAAAATAATCCGGTGGAGTACGTCAAAGACGGGACACTATTTTACTTCTCCACCCTCCTTTGCATGATAGAAAATTATTGCAAGTGCTGCACTGACCTGACTGGTCATTTTATTAAATTAGTACGCTATCGATAGCAGATGCACACTTCCGGTGGATTCTTCTTCGTTGGTTTTCGGTGGCGGCTACTTCCGGTTGGCTAACTAGCATCGAACATAGGAATCGCAAATTAATATTTTGAACGATTTCGGGAAAACCGCACAGTTAGTCCCGGTTCAGAACAATTCTCGATGCTCACGAGTCTCAAATGGCGAGTCCGAGTCGAGTTGGAAGTCTTTTGAATGCAAGTCCGAGTCGAGTTGGAAGTCTTTTGAATGCAAGTGAATGCAAGTCCGAGTCGAGTCTGAAGTCTCTGTTTTTGCGACTTAAGTGCGACTCGAGTCCGAGTCCCAAACTCGAGTCCCCATCTCTGCCCCACAGCATGGCCTGTCTTGTGAACGCGCATGTGATACTGTAACCTTCGTTATCTTTATTGTTTAGTTTTTAATAATAAATGATTCAAGCAAAGACACTTACTAAAAGTGATAGGTTGAACCTCCGCTATATTGACACAGCAAATGTTTGAAAGAGAATGTGCGCGGATGCGCGCTATGGGCTGGGACAGGCGGGGGCGTGGGTTAGGAGCGTGAGAAGCTCTGTTTTTATTGGCTGGTTAAAAACTCTGTTTTTATTGGCTGGTTAACGGCGGGTCACTGTGGGTTTTTAGAAATGCTTGTAGTACCACCTGGAGAAGCCAGAGGACTATAGTTTTTTTCAGTGATTACTTGTCTAACATCAGTCTGTCAGGAGATAGTGACAGAGTGAAGAAATATGTTAAAAATATATTTTTAGAAAAGTTACATATAGCACCTTTAAGGGTCTTGTCTTTCTTTTCCACAAAAAAAAAATCCCTGCCCGAACACGGCAAGTAGAGGAAAGGGTAATGCCTAAAGCAAGGAATTCCTCAATATAAATCCTCATCCTCTTTTTTCTTTGGCTTTTGGTACAATCTGAGATGTTTTAACTTTGTTTTATTGTGTTTATATTTTATATTAGTATTGTTTTTAGACCTTTACAATTTATTATTGTATTGTATTTTATGATTGTGTACAGCACTTTGGTCCTGTTGGGTGCATAAAGTGCTCTATAAATAAAGTTGGTATGGTATGGTATGGTATAGTCTCCTTCTCGGGGTCAATCAGGTTGTATAATCTGCTGGATGGTAATGGCACCCCATGAAGGAGATCATCATATGGTACAATCATATGGTCTGTGAGGAGGAAGAGAAAGGGCTCTTTGTTTATTAAATGCTTCAGCAAGATTGTGATATACTGTACAGGAGGTACTGTACATTAACCAGATCAAGTTTGTCTTTGTACTCACTTTAATCTAAGATGGAAACTGCAGAACAAAAACAATTCTCCATACATTCTTGACTCCAACCATCTACCCTCTTTTCGGTCAAATTTATTGTGGGATTATGTTGTTCCGTGTTTTTCAGTGTGAACAACGCAAGTGAAACAGATTATTTGCTTGATTCAGATTAGCCCAGATACATAAAGTGAACCAGATTTACCAGCTCTAGTGGTTAAGTGTGGGAGAGAGGAAACTACTGGTTGAGCGACGTGCATTACATTATTCCTGCCTTAAACAGTTTCCAAAATAAAAGACAAATAAATGAATAATCACAAATATTATAAACCCTATGTATTAAATAAATATCTCAGTGTACATTTTACCTCCATTGCACAGTATACTTATGCAGTATTTTAAAGTGCTAAAACAAGAAATCTCAGCTTATTTCAATTGTGTACAGTGAACTGACTCATTATCAAAATAAAATACAAGTTGGAAAACATGTCAGAATAAACAAAATATCTCTAAAATGAATAACAGCAACTGAATGGAACTTTGTTAATTACATGTATGGTTTAGTATGGGCACATATTTGTTATTCTATGCCCTCTATTGTTCGATAACTTCCTAATTAATGCAGGGAATAAGGAGGAGGCTGTGCATGGCTCTTCCAGCTTCATTCATTTTTCCCCCTCTTTATTAAAAAAAAAAACAGGTAAAATGAGGGCTGTAATTTATTGTTCATGCAAGATGTATCCAATATTCTAGAGGTATAGGAAGTATTTGCCTCCAGGTTACATCAAAGCATCATATCTGTTACATTCAGAACAAACGTTTGTTGACAGATGGTGCCAGGATATTATTATAAGCTTGGTTTCTTATTTCAGAATTAAATTAAATGTTGCCAGTTTGAGAATTTAAAAACGTATTTTTGTCTTTGTAAATACAGTTTTATCATATTCTGCTTATATTGATTGATATAATCCCCCCTGGAAAACTGTGATGTTTGGATTTCTAATATAGTGCATAACACCTTTATGTACATAGTTTCTTATTTTTGAAGTGGGGTCTGTAGAAAGATTGAGAACAATTAATATCTTACCTGTTGTTAGCTTTTTTTTTAAACAATCTGTGTGTTTGAATGAATTAACAAGCTAATGGCTAATCTAATTGGGGCCAGTACCAAAGTACTGGCTGTCCTAAAACAACTTTAGTCTCAAAACAAAACAAACAAAAAAAAAACTGTAGTTTGTGCATCTTTACTGTATGATTATTTTCCATTACATGATTACATGTATAACAATTATGATCAAGCTTTACAGCTGCTCACAGCAAAGCTTGAATTGTTAAGGCAAGATAACATTCGCAGAAGAGAAAATTTTCAACAAGAACAACTTGAGTTAAAAAGTGAAATTGAGCAATTAAAAATAAAACGGCGTGCTATAAATGGTTTTGATGTTCGTCAACTCCCTGACCAGATCTGGTTAAAAACAAAACCAGAGCGTGAACAGGTCTCTGTAAAGTTTAATATTTAATATTTCTGTACTTTGAATGTTGGCATAATTCTGTACAAGTTTTAGACTCTGAAAACGATAGTTTTTTGGCTGGGAAAGTGTGTCAAGCTGCAGGAAACTGCTGGTTAATGTCACTTGTAGCTGAGGAATTGTCTTTACTCAACTTTTAAACGTGTGTTGAAGTTTTTGGGTTAAAATTTGATGTTGCTGTGTGGTTCTGGTTCTGAGTCGTTTGGACTCTTTGCTGACGTGTCACAGATAAAAGCGCATCTACGTTTGACCGCCGTGTCAAAACTGTGCCTATAAGAGCTTCATAGTTCATCTGAAAATTGCCGTCGAGTGGTATCGTTACATTTTAAGCAGGAATAATAGCATCTTGTACTGTAGTCTGAAGCTGTCGGATCTGGTTCTGACCCGGTCCAGTTAGCTCTGACGTGTTGCTGCAGATACGGTAAAAAGTCCGTGTTGGCGACATTTGTCTTGCTATTTTTACTGGGCGCAGCTTGGTAAAACTGTTCTGATGTGAAACGATTCGTTCACAGAATTCTTGTGGTGAATTTTAGCGGTTTATGAGTTGAATAAGAGTCTAGGTTTGATAAGCTATTCTCGAAGTCGAACAGCCGGGTACTTTGTCACGTGACTGTTGGCAGACATCTTTGTTTTGGGGCAAACAAACGAGTGCTTCGGCGGGTGAAATTGGTAAAATGGTGAAAAGTTGCTGCGTTAAGGACTGCATTTCGCACATAAAAAAACATCCCGATAGAAACTACTTCATTTTTCCTACATCAGGAGCGAGAAGGGAGAAATTGAAAGCTGCAGTCAACAGAGGCATCCAAAAACCAGATGGATCTGTAAATCCTGCAAAGCTTTGATCACCACGAAGCAAGCACACGTATGTGTGTTCGGCACATTTTATTACCGGTACGTATTAGTATTGCTTTTAGAAACATAAAAAAGAAAATAGAGGTCATTTATAACAGTTGTTAGCACTGTAATTGATTAAACATCAGTAGGCCATGCACTTGCCTGGCCAGTGTTGAGTCAAATACATAAAAATACACCTTTTCTGAGACTGTTGTAATTCTAGTCTTTGTTATCTTTAGGACGGAAAGTAAATGTCCAGTCCCATCCAGACTATGTTCCATCCATCTTCCCTCAGCGCCCAGAGTCAGTTGAAGTTACAGCTAACAAACCTTCCCTAAAGGTTGCACGATATGAAAGAGCTGCTCGGAGGGCCAAGAAACCAGGTATGTAATGATTTAATTTACTAAGGGAATACGTAACTTAATATATATATCTTCATAACAGAT
>JBBPBX010009326.1:0-20412 GCA_038048925.1 Garcialebias charrua
TTTATACAGATTAATCCCATTAAACCTCTGGGACTCATTTGAGATCTTAATTTTAAACGAAGAGTGATGTCAACAATTGACAATAACAACAATGGACTTCATGAAAGCTGCGTACAACTTAGTAAAAATAAACAAAAAATTGGACAGCTAACCATGATGTGCACCCTTTTTCTCCCATTTTTTCATTATATTATTTCCCCATATTTCCCCACTTATTGGAGCTAATTTTAGCGTGGTCTTGTCACTAAACGAAGAATAAAGTGAGATGAATAACAAGCCCAAATGAGCGACTTTAAGTTCAAAGTAAGCCCAAGTAACCACGATAAGCGACTACAGAAAACAAGGAGCCCAGAGTAGCTTATGATGAGCGGACTTGGCACCTATGCTCACAGACACCTGTGATTATCTGAGGGGAACAGACAAGGAACATTCATGAAACAAAAACAGTTTTATCTTGGTCATCCAGAGAGGTTCAGTTCATGTTTTCAGATTCTGGGTAGGGTCTGTTACTGCGAGGTGAAGTGAAGTTGAGAGGAACTGGATGTTTTTATAGCAGTCGCATAGGATGGTGATAAAACACGGAATATATTTTTGGATTTAATGCAAAATAAATGGGAAGTAGAGAAAATATTACCGGTATACTGCATTGAATTACAATTATTGACTATTTAAACTTTTATAATAAGCTTGTTAATTTAAATTAACAACCATAATCAGATCAAAATTAAGTTTAGGCATTTTAGGATAACAAGTCTTAGAAAAATTTAGCAGAAATTTATTTTTAGACTTGCCAGTAAATTCTGTCTTTTAAAAGTTTAACTAAATTGATAAAACTTTGACACTTATAAAGAATAAAAAATATATATATTCTTGTCAAATAGATTTTTGACTAGATTGTAAGTTGAAACGCTCAGTTTAAATTCATCATTTTAAAACGATTTTTGCATACATTGAAAATGTTTTATCAATTTTAAAGAGCTGTTACACAGTTAAGTAGATTATAAGTGCTGTTTCCTTTTAAGAGTTATATAATGTGACTGAAATGATTAATAATAAAAATGCTTTATTAGAAGTAACTTTGCAGCAAGTAGGTTAAAAACGCACAAGAATCCAGCCAACTCGCCAGGAGTGAAGGACACATTTCACTGTTAAAACCTGATTTTGGTGTTGTTTCGCATAAATTATGACCATTAGAGGCAAAATGAAGTCTGGTATATTTGAACGGTAATTAGAATAACATATCATTTGACCATACAATGCATAATCTTTGACAGCGGTAAGAAGGGTTGTTTTTATTTCAAACAGATTGGGGCTGTGTATACAATAATAATAATATAACTTTTGATAAGTAAACCACTGAAAAGTGGTAAAATTTCTAGTTTCAGGTTGAATTGACAATTTTACTCATACGTAAATTAATGATTTTTGATCTATTATGCTGATCAGATTAAAAGGATGCCTCTGTTGAAAATTCACTTTTCTGTAAATGTACATTTAAAATTCCATTGTGCAAACCAGACTTGCAGGGGTGGCTCTATTCAAGGTAATTGCTTATAGAATTAACATGATTACTTTGAACCTGGTTTGTTAAGGATTTTTACATTTTTCTATTTTCTCATTTTTTATTTATTTTAGAAGCAGCCTCGCGATGTTTGTGGAAAGAGGAAAACGTAAGTCCTGGACCTCACGACACTTGCAAAAACACATAGTTAGTAGTACATACAGTTCATTAAGATAGGACCATGTCAAACACACATGCAGCGTCTGAATTTTTGAATCACAAACTACTGTGGTTATTGATTGGATCGGATCAGATTCAATATTTAGGGCATGTCCGGAACTGGCTCTCTGACTTCACCGAGAACACCAAGGCTGGACTCCCAGGCTGCCCTGCTCAAAATAAACATTCGAGGGGCTTAAAGAACTATGGCACTGAACGGGGGCTGTGCACTGGACTTTTCTCTGAACAAATGACACCACAAAGACTTTCACAAAGAACTGTCAGAACACGGTCATCAAACACAAATGACCAGAATATGCGGTCCGGGTGTGATGGATCGATGATGAACAAAGATCTCACCCAGGAGCAAAGATCTCACCCAGAAACAAAGATCTCACTGGATGCTGTGACAAGAGGGAGCTGAACAGGTTCTCCAGAAAGACAAAGAGAACAGGTCTTGAAGTCAACCACGCCAACTGTCCAGCTGAAGGTCATGCCCCCCGTATGGATCTGTGAAGATCTGTCAATAATCCTGGTATCGTGTTTCAAAACTGCAGTCTGCTTAATTTTATTTAATGTAACACATTCTCATGATATGGCCTGCTAGAGCAAGGCCACAGAATTTGTAGTTTATATTATGTGGGTCTGACGACTTATTTTTCCACTTCCAGTAACTTCGTGATGGTACAGAGATAATGATCCCAGCTCATAACCCTGAAACAAGTTAATGTTTATATTTTCTTTTACAGATTAAAATTGTGTCTCCACAAACATTCATGCAAAAGTTTTGTGGAGCTGAAGGAAGGATAGCAATTGTCCTTGAACTGACTGAGTGCGTTTTGGTGGGTCTGGTTTGCCACAAGGAAGTTATTGTTAAAACAATTTTTATAGCTTTATGCTTTAAATCTTAGATTGTTATTTATACCATACCACTTTATTTATAGAGCACTTTGGCGGACGCGGGCCAACCAAGGTGCTGTACGATAGAAACAAGCCAAGCAGACAGGAAAACAAAACAAAAAAAAAAAAAAAAAAAAGGGAAGAGAAAGTGTTCCTAGAAATAACTAATAATAATAAGGAATATATCACTAATAACATTAATGAAGGCTCATAAAAGGAAACAGCTCATTCATTTGATTAGATGATCAGTTATACAAAAAATAACTTTTTAGATTTTTATATTCAACAGCATAGCCATTTAAAGGATCATTTAAGAAGCACGTTGTACTGTAGGATAAATCAGATAAACCTACAAACCACATTGCTTTATGTATGTTGTACGCCCTGGAGTTTTGGATCTATTCAAAAGGTTGATTTGAAAGGTTGATTTTGAAATGTGGTGGTTCTATATTTTTAAAACACGACTGACCCTGACTATAGACTGGACTTATTTTGAGAACATGAACCACATATGTCTGTCTATACAGCTGTATGTCTGTCTATATGTATATGTGTATGTGTGTCTATATGTATGTATGTCTGTCTGTACGTATATGTCTGTCTATGTCTGTATGTATGTTTTGACTTTTTCTACAGACTATGAAAAAGGTAAAGTATTTTAGGTGAGTATAAAACGTCTCCGTCTCCTGCTACTCATTTTGATGATCATGCTAATTAAGAATAACTTACTAATTAAAATAACCTCAAATCAGAGTGAGTGATTACTCATTTTCACTGAAGAATGAAATCATTTGTAGTTGTGTTGTTTTTGCCATTAAATACAAATGTTTTAGATAGTAAGAATGGAATTTTATTTTATATTTAAAGAAACAATTATTATTATAGCCAATTACATAATTTAGTTTAAGTTAAGTTAAGGAGCTACCCACAGTTTGACCTTCCCCAGACCACAAATGGCTCATGGGATCCGAAGGTCTTAGTTTTATTTGACAAATTGCAAGTTTTTTGGTGTCCAGTTCTCCTCTCAAAAAGACTACAGGTTTCCGGAACTCCTTCAGGAGGAGTTGCCAGTGATGCCAGTGAATCCCGTCTTGACTCGAGGTCCTGCTAGGGACGGCTGCAAACGAGGGTGGACGGGACCCCTACAGGTGGAGGAAAGGACACGTCATCTTCTCGAGAGAAAAAGCAGCAGCTGTTACATCTGAGTGACCGGTGCTCCCCTGAAAAAGAAGTTTGGAGCAATCGCTGAGCCAGATTTTGAAGATGGATCTGGTCAGAGCAACTTTGTCAGGATGTGGCTTGACTACCTTGTCCCGCACACAATTCAGGGTTGCGACCTGCTACTGCGCCCGCAATTCATGCCTGAATAGACTAAAACAACAGACAGCTGGACAAGACTGAAAGCCATCAAACTGCCTGATGCCCTCCACCCACAAGGCGAATAAAAAGCTCTCCCCAAAGAAAAAAAATGAACTTTGACAGAAACTCACAGAAGGAAAAGACTTGAACAAAAAGCTCTCCCCAAAGAAAAGAATGAACTTTGACAGAAACCCAAGAAGAAAAAGACCCGCACAGAAACTCACAGAAGAGGAAGACTTGAACAAAAGCTCCCCCCCAGAAGAAAAAAAGACTCTTCTCCCCCCCCCAGGATGAAATGAACTTATTCCACACACAAAGAACTTCCCCCCCCCCACCAGATGAGATGGACTTGGACCCAACAAAAAAAAACTGGACTTATTCCACAAACAAAAAAAAACAAAAAAAAGGGATGGATGCTGTGAAGAAGAATGGTTGATCTATTTCATTTTTTAAGTTCAAACCGGTTGTTTTTACTTTCCTGGGCAATAGTTGATATCAAAGAAGTTTCAAACTTATTTTATTTTTGTGCCCATAAAGGGCTATTTTGTTGTGTGTTTGAGAATTATTTCCCACATCTTTGAAAGTGTATAAGTTCCATTTAATTGTTTAACACAACAAATCAGATTGGTTCTTTTTTGGTTAAAACAAATTAGATTGGTTTTTTGGTTAAAACAAATTAGATTGGTTCTTTGGTTAAAACAAATTAGATTGGTTCTTTTTATTTTAAAACCAATTAAATAGCTTATTTCTTTTATTTGTTTAACACAAATAGATTAGTTCCTTTATACATATATATATATATGTTTCTTCTCAAAAGTTCTATTTCTTTGGAAAAACTTGGTTTTTGTGGGTAAATAGACTAATCCCTGCTAAATATATTATTCCTTTTAAAACTTTTGACATAAGCCATAAAGTGAGACCATACTCATTGCAAAATTCTCCTCAAAATCAAAATCTTTATTTCTCACAAATATTGAAATAAGTCATGCAATATGACAATCATCACCACAGAGTTATCCAAAACTTTATATCTCTCAAACCATCCTAAAAATGTGATCCTGAATTTGTCAGGGCGTTACTGTGGAGGCACGGGACGGTGGTGTGAGTTTTTGCCTCTAATTAGAAATTCGGCCTCAGAGGATGTTTTTCCGCACCGCTCACCTGATTGATAATGATCAGTTTATATATGATAAAGAGGATGAAATGATGGAGATGTTCAATATTTATCATCTAAAACTAATTACTCTGACCCAATAATTATAACCCAGCTCACTTATATCAAATATTCTCTGTTCCCTTTAAACACTTATATTTGATAGTACAAACATGTTGTTTGCTTTGCTCCTTGATACAGAAGAGACAGTCTTCTAGCCTTGACAATCTTTGGATTAGATGTTCTTGTTTGATCAGAACCATGACTTGTTTGTTTTATCTGTAAGACGTCAGAGCTGTCAAAACTCCACCTCCTTCTTGTTTAAATAGCTTGTCATGTCCAGTACAATTTGGAATTGTGCAGGACAATGTATTTGAGACCAAAACTAAGTTTCAAAAGACATTAAAAGCCATTCCCCTTTGCAAAGTTGTTTGTCTGATTTAACACTGTTCTCTTGTTTATCTTTGTGTGGTTTTTATTAAGGTAACAGGGGTTTAAAATCCCCATCACCTTTATTTATACAGGCTAGCCTCGTTGAGCCACGGGGACTCATTTACAAGAGGGACCTGTTTCACTCACACCCAGGGTCAATTTAGAGTTACCAATCAGCCTAACATGCATGTTTTTTTGGACTGTGGGAGGAAACCGGATCACCCGGAGAAAACCCACACATACACGGAGAGAACATGCAGAACATGCCAGAAAGGCCCCAGACCAGGATTTGAACCGGGGACCTGCTCGCTGAGAGGCAGCAGCTCTACCAGTTGTGCCACCCAAAATAAGTAAACATTTTATGGAGAAAAGGCATCTATATTCATTTACTGACTATTCATTATGTAATAATAATAATAATAAATTCAATTTATACCGCACTTTTCATTAATAAAAATCTCAAAGTGCTACAACAATAAAACAAGTGATAAAATCAAATAAAATCAATAATGGTATTAACTAAGATTAAAAACAGAATCATGTGGAGGCAGAATAGGCCTGCTTAAAAAAAATAAATAAAAAAATAAAGCAAGTGATAAAATCAAGTAAAATCAATAATACTATCAACCAAGATCAAAGATAAAATCATGCGGGGGCAGAATAGGCTTGCTTAAAAAGAAAAGTCTTTAAACCGCTTTTAAAGTCGACCAGTGACTGTGGAGCTCTCAGGCAGTCAGGGAGGGAGTTCCATAGGCGGGGGGCAGCCACACAGAATGCCCTGTCTCCCATGGTCCTTAATTTGGTTCGTGGAATGTCTATATTTTAGACATTTAAATAGAATATTGTCACAGGGACGTCGCCATGGCGCTGGTTTACACTGCAATGCATTGTGAAAAAAAAAACGTTTTTACCACTCACCATCCATCCATCCATCCATCCATTTTCTTCTGCTTATCCGGGGTCGGGTCGCGGGGGTAGCAGCCTAAGTAGGGAGGCCCAGACTTCCCTCTCCCCAGCCACTTGGAGCAGCTCCTCTGGGGGAATCCCAAGGCGTTCCCAGGCCAGCCGAGAAACATAGTCCCTCCAGCGTGTCCTGGGTCTTCCTCTGGGTCTCCTCCCGGTGGGACATGCCCGGAACACCTCACCAGGGAGGCGTCCAGGAGGCATCCTAACCAGATGCCCGAGCCACCTCAACTGGCTCCTCTCGATGTGGAGAAGCAGCGGCTCTACTCCGAGTCCCTCCCGGATGACTGAGCTTCTCACCCTATCTCTAAGGGAGAGTCCAGCCACCCTGCGGAGAAAACTCATTTCAGCCGCTTGTATCCGAGATCTTGTTCTTTCGGTCACAACCCAAAGCTCATGACCATAGATGAGGGTGGGAACGTAGATCGATCGGTAAATTGAGAGCTTTGCCTTTTGACTCAGCTCTCTCTTCACCACGACAGACCGGTACAGCGCCCGCTTCACTGCGGATGCTGCACCTATCCGCCTATCGATCTCACGCTCCAGTTTTCCCTCATTCGTGAACAAGACCCTGAGATACTTAAACTCCTCCACTTGGGGCAGGACCTCCTCCCCGACCCGGAGAGGGCATGCTACCCTTTTTTTTTACCACTCACACTTTTTAATAATAATGAATCAGTCAACCACAGCCATGTTGGACTGACATCTTGCAAACTGGACATGCCATCAGGATGTGGATTGAACTGGGTTCAAGTCCTGGTCCTGGCAGAAATTTCACAAGTAAATTAAATTCAGCAATGGGATTGATTTGATGTTTATTTATTCATTTTAAAAGAACAATACAAAACAGTTTCATCAGATACAAGAATACAAGTAGGATAAAATGAAAGGAGCAGAAAGAAGATGAAATCTGGTTCTGAATTTTGGTTTGATGAATGTCTCTGTCCCTTTGAGATTGTAATAACTTTGTCTTTTTATAACATTTCTTTGGATACCGGTATTTAAAGGTAATGTGTTATTATGAGCCCTATACATAACTGATAAAATACTATAATCTACCAATTCATGAAATTTCAATAAATTTATCTGAAGAACCAAAGTGTTTGATGGGTGACTGAAATGTTTTCTGGTGATTACTCTTACCGCTCTCTTTTGTAAAATATAAACAGGCTTTGTAATAGTTTTGCACGCTTTTCCCCAAACCTCAATACAATAGATTAAATGTGGAGCAATGATTGTGTTATACAACATATACAGAGCTTTATCGATTTAAAAAATCCCTTAATAATTGATAATTGAGCAAATGTACAAAACAGTATGTACAAAAGGAACAGCATGTCAGAAATGCACCTGCAATGCATCAATGCCGAACAGGACAAAGGGAAAAATAAAATAAAATCCTGGTCCGGGGGTCTTTCTGGGTAGAGTTTGCATGTTCTCTCCATGCATGCTTTGATTTTCTCTGGGTACTCCAGTTTCCTCCCACAGACCAAAAACATACATGTTAAACTGATTGGTAACTCTCAAGGGCGAGATACACTCGCGCGTCCTCACGATACGCCAATACGCAGCGTACGTATGCCCCGTACGCAGCGTAGCCCCGCGTAGCCCCTCAGGGCAAGTACGCGCAAAGGTATTTTTTTACTACGCATACGCGATTCGCATACGCGATGCGCGGTGTCTGACCTAAACTTCCCCGGCTCCGGACTGTTTTGTATGTTACACAAATGAAATAAATTCCTCTTTTTTATCGCTGATCGGGCCTTTTCTTTTGTTTTTTTGCCTAAAGTCAAGTAACCGCTTCTTCCTCCGTTCACTCGATGAATGAAATGAATGAATTCAGGTCCTACCTGGGTGCGCGATGTTTTATATATTCCCTGGTGGGCTGTGGTGGGCTGTGGGCTGCAGGAAAAGCACTCCCTGTTATTATTTTTATTTCTGAGAGAACTTTTTATAACATATATAGTAGAAAGACCGTATCAGAACACCGCAGAAGTCTGAGCGAGCTGCTCACGATAGGTTTCACTTTGAGCTGACTGAAATCTGTCAATCATTTCAGTAGGCGTGTCAAAGTGACCAATCAGCGAGCTCAGTTGAGTCCTCTCCGTGGAGCGAAAAACTAGCGGAAGTGACGATCGGAAGTGACGGTACGGAGGAAATGACGTAGAATTTGGAGCGAAAACACGAGAATCTAGCGAGAACATCAGCCGAGCTGTAGCAGAGGCTCCGTATACGCGCGTATACGCGCGTATACGGGCGTATACGCGCGTATACGGAGTCTGCTTCACTGTATCTCGGCCTTCAATTGTCTCTAGGTGTAAGTGAGAGAGTGAATTGTTGTTTGTCTCATTTGTCTCTGTGTCCCTGTGAGGAACTGAGACCTGTCCAAGGTGTACCCCGCCTCTCGCACAGTGATAGTTGGACATGGGCACCAGTGACCGCCGTGGCCCAAAAAGGATGAAGCAGGTAAAAGATGATGGATGGATTTATTTTTACTGTGAAGGAGGGTTTGATTGGTAATCAAAATAATGTGTCGTTTACAGTTGATGTTGAACCATGTTAGCAGACTGAGAAGAAAGACAGAGCAAGGCGTACAAAAGCTAAGTGATTTTATTTACAGGTGCAGCAGCTTCGGTGTGTTCTTCTAGATGAAGTCCAGGAGGAGAAGGAGATGAGGTTGTGGGATTAAGTGAGCGAGTTGAAGATCCAGGGGAGGTGAGTATCAGAGTAGGCTGAGCGTTGTACATATTTGGATGCGTGGTTGATAGTTTGAAGGGACAGTATCGATCCACAGGTGGGCCATGAGGAACGAGGAGGTCTTTGGGAAGACTAACGAACAGGACTTGGAAGTCACTGAAGAAGATCACAAGAGCAAAAAAGTTCATGCTCAATAATTCAGGTACCTGGATTATTGAGCATGAACTTTGGTGCCTTGAACCTCTTTGGCTGTGGCTGCCTGCCTGGGAGGAGTTGATGAGGGACAGGACGGCCCCCAGAAACCATCTTGGCTCCAGCAAACTGGTTGGTCCACTTAAGGTGTTTACTGCTAGGTGGGGAAACAGTTTACTGGAACTCCTCTGACTGATGAGGCCATCCGGATGGAGGGTGAAACGTTTCTATAAAAACGAAACTGTCCAGATGACCCGACTGAGAATTATTGGAAGATCACAAGAGGCTACTACAGTAGGGAGTCCTCGACTTACGGCGCCCTCTACATACGGCAACTCGGACTTACGAACGAACGCCATGTGCTCTAAATTCTGACTTACGGACGAAAATCCGGACTTACGAACGCACATGCTATCGGTTCCGACATACAGCATTTCGACCTACGAACGGTCCGTAGGTCCGGAACTCATCCGTAAGTCAGGGACTACCTGTATTTGGAAACAGGTTGGCTGGCTGTCCATCAATTATCAGGTAGATAATGGCCCAGCCCTGGGAGAATGTCTGGCATGAGCTTTTATTCTCAGCAGAGCAGTCCTTCCCAATCAGCAGCAGGTGTGGAGTGTTGGTTGATTAGATGGTTTTCAGTGGTGGAGAGAGGGAGTGTGGCAGAGAAAACTGGGAATCCTACATAATGTATCTCATTGGTGAGAGATTATCAACTATAGTTTAAAGTCGTCTTGAAGCAGAAGAGTTTAGCTCAAGTCTAAACTCCCAGCAGATGTTTTTCCTTCACAGCCATTCAATCACAAAATAAAAATGAAGTTTATTATCAGTAAGGAATTTTTATTTTGGAGAAGCAAAAATATTTATTTATTCTATATCCACCAAGAATGACATAAAGGCAGATTTCCATTTGTTTTGTTTAACGCTCACATGGAAGATTTAGTTTTATGACTCTTAGTAATAATAGAGGCCTTCCTGCATTTAACCCTCTGATGAAGACATTGCATAAAGCGGTCTGCTTCAGAGCCGAGCTCTGGACCTTCATCATACCTCATAAACACATTTCATCACAAGTAAACCCAACAAAATGAAATGTCTCCCTGGGATCCAGAACCTGGAGGCTGTTTCCAACTTCAAATAGAATCCCTGTGCATTTGATGTGTTGTCGAGCTTATCCAAAAGTGTGTCATGTACTGAATCTTTATTTTTTTTAATTTTTTTAACCAATTTCTGTCACAATCCTTGCATGTTAGAGTTTCTGTCCAAGATGACGGAAGTGGTCACAGATCATTCCTTGCAGCTGGCGCAGCTCGCAGCTCATTTCTTACCCGTCTGCTTTTTGGTAAAGTCTTCAACTGAATTGTTTTTCATCCTGTGGTCCTAAAGGAAATGTATTTTAAGTTAACCCATTACTGTAAGGCTTGCATGCATTATAAGTAGATGATTTTATTTAACATTTCAACCTGGAGAGACTCGCACAACGAGAGAGAACAATAAAATTAAAAGGTTTTATTGATTAGGGTTTCTTTGGCGCAATTAAAAGGTTTTATTGATTAGGGTTTCTTTGGCGCTCGGGCCCCGGCGGAGGGCATGCATGCCGGACCGCTGAGAGCTTGACTGTCCGGCATAGGGAGATAGATTATGGATATGGATATATACACACACACACACACACACACACATATATATATATATATATATATATATATATATATACACACATATTAATTTATGTGAGTTTTGTGTGTCTGCATAAACCTATATACTGTAGGAGGTGGTGAAGAGACGACACAGGAGACAGGCTGCAGAACTTCACTTTTAATCAACTCATACTAAACTGGCGGGAAGCACCCAACACCGCCTTATATATCCCATACAGCATCCGGTCCTCTGGACCTTTCACAATAAAACATCCTGTAATGCCTTCGGTCCACTGGGTGTGAGTAGAGCCCCCTAGTGGTCCACCACACACGCCCCCCCAGAACACCCAGTAAGGTCCATCACTAGTCCCGCATTTTAGGTTTGATCAAACGACCAGAACGGCTGAACCTGGGCCCTGCAGAACCAGTCTGATGAAGTGGAGGGCTACGAGGAGGGTCTGCAGAAGATTCGGGCTCCAATGGACGTTGAGAGTTTCCGGAAGAAGGACCGCCGTCCGTTAATAATGTGGATGGAGGTCTGCCTCTGCGAGGAGCTTGGGCCGTAACAACCTGATCATCTGACATAACATGAGCTGGTTTAAGCCTATCAATACAGACAGTCTCAGTACGACCCCCTAAATCCAAAATGAAATGTTTCGGACCTGGTTGAAGAACTCGAAACGGTCCATCATACAAAGGCTGTAGTGGTGTCCTGTGTGCATTGTGTTTGACAAAAACAAATTTAGAGGACTCCAGACTCTTAGGGACAAATGACTGCGGTAAACAATGGTGTACCGGACCGGGGACACGAAAAGGGGCCTCCTGAGGTGAAAGATGGAGCAACGGTGGAGCGAACTGTGGTGAGGGTACCTCAGGTAAAAACTCACCGGGGACGCGCACAGGCTGACCGAAAACCAGTTCAGCCGGGGAAGAGCTCAGGTCCTCTTTGGTTGCGGTACGCAACCCCAACAAAACCCAGGGAAGACGGTCAATCCAGTTGTCACCGGTCAATGCAGCACGAAGTGCAGCTTTCAATGACCTGTGAAACCGTTCACACAAACCATTAGCTTGGGGGTTGTAAGCGGTGGTCCTGTGAACGTTAGTCCCCAGACCCTTGGCCATGGTAGACCAAAGCTCCGAAACAAACTGCGGGCCCCTGTCCGATGTAATGTCTGAAGGGGGGCCGAAACGTGCAACCCAGGTAGACAAAAAGGCCCGGGCCACCACTGCAGATGTTGTGGACGTCAGAGGAACCACCTCTGGCCACCTGGTGGTCCGGTCTATCATAGTCAGCAGATGAGTAAAACCCTGTGATGGAGGCAGAGGGCCTACTAGGTCTACGTGCACATGATCAAACCGCCGACTTGGGATGGGGAAAGGTTCCAACGGTGCTTTGGTGTGCCTGTTGACCTTAGCACGCTGGCATGGAACACACGCTGCTGCCCACTCCTTAACTGCTTTACGCAGACCGGGCCAAACAAACTTTGAGCTGACCAGTTTCACAGAGGCTCTAACACCTGGGTGAGAAAGGGAATGTAAGGAGTCAAAAACGCGGCGTCGCCATGAAACTGGAACCAGGGGGCGGGGCCTGCCCGTAGATACGTCACAGAGCAGGAGAGGACCTCCGTCATTCACCCGCCTTTCCTCCAACTCGAGGCCTGTGGGGCCGGACTGGAGCTCGAGTATTTCTGCGTCGCTACGTTGGTCCGCAGCCATAGCAGAAAAATCGATGCCAACGTACACGGGAGCGATCAGCACCCGGGAGAGACAGTCAGCCACCACGTTGGATTTTCCAGCCACATGCTGAATGTCTGTAGTAAATTCAGACACCGCTGCGAGGTGGCGTTGCTGGCGAGCAGACCAGGGGTCAGAAATTTTTGACATAGCAAACACCAGGGGTTTGTGGTCAACGTATGCAGTGAACTGGCGGCCTTCCAGGAAAAACCTGAAATGGCGTGTAGCCAGGTAAAGCGCCAGCAACTCTCTGTCAAAAACACTGTATTTCAGCTCATTGTCCCGCAGCGTACGGCTGAAAAATGCAAGCGGCTGCCAAACCCCGGAAACCTGCTGTTCTAACACAGCCCCCACCGCAACATCAGATGCGTCGGTTGTTAAAGCTATTTGCGCCGCTGGGGATGGATGGGCCAAAAGGGCAGCAGTGGCCAGTGCAGCTTTAGCATCACCAAATGCCTGTAGGCGTTCTGGTGTCCAGTCCACGCTGTCGTTGGGCTTTTTCTTTTTCAGCGCTCCATAGAGCGGACGCAGCAGTTGTGCTGCCCTGGGGAGGAAACGGTTATAGAAGTTAACCATTCCCAAAAACTCTTGTAGCGCTTTAACAGACTGGGGCTGTGGGAAATCTGACACCGCCTGCACTTTGTTTGGTAACGGGACGGCGCCACTTGCGGAAATGCGGTGGCCCAAAAAGTCAATGACTGGCAGCCCAAACTGGCATTTCGCTGTGTTTACAATCAGGCCATGTGCTGCCAGGCGCTGAAAAACCTCACGGAGGTGGGACAGGTGCTGCTCAGCCGAGCTGCTAGCCACCAGGATGTCGTCCAAGTACACAAATACGAAGGACAGACCCCTTAGGACTGAATCCATCAACCGCTGAAATGTTTGTGCTGCACCTTTAAGACCAAAAGGCATGCGCAAAAACTCAAACAGGCCGAAAGGCGTGATAACAGCGGTCTTAGGGACATCCTCCACATGCACAGGAACCTGGTGGTACCCCCGTACTAAATCTACTTTAGAAAAAATGGAGGTCCCAGCCAGGTGCACTGAAAAATCCTGGATGTGGGGGATGGGATAACGATCGTTCTCTGTGATGTTATTAAGGCGGCGGAAATCTCCACATGGACGCCATTTGCCATCTGCCTTGGGCACCATGTGGAGGGGGGAGGCCCACGGACTGTTTGAGCGCTGCACGATGCCTAAACGCTCCATGTTAGCAAACTCTTCCTGTGCGATTGCTAGCTTAGTAGCATCGAGGCGGCGTGCACGTGCGAACACCGGGGGGCCCGTTGTGGGAATATAATGTTCGACCCCATGTTTTGTGTTTGTGGTTGCAAAATCAGGAACAGTCAGCGAGGGAAACTCAGACAATAAACGCTGAAACACATTACCCGAAGCTAAAAAGTTAGCATGCATTAAAGGCCCAGCTCCTCGCGTCTTACAAGGCAGTGACGAAAAAGACACAGCGTCGATCAAACGTCTGTTAGCTAAATCAACAAGGAGCCCGTGAGCACAAAGAAAATCAGCCCCTAAAATAGGGACCGAGCTAGCAGCTACCACAAAGTTCCACCGGAAGTCCCGTTCATGGAAACGCACAGTCACCAACCTTTCGCCAAACGTCTTGACGGGAGAGCCATTCGCCGCGGTTAGCTGCGGCCCGTAGCCTTCAGCCAACCTGTCGGAGCCAGTCGGGGGGACGAGGCTCTTCTGCGACCCCGAGTCCACCAGGAACCGCCTCCCCGACCTCGAGTCCTCGATGAAAAGCAGCCTTTCCTTCTCGCCAACGGCCGCGACTGCTAGCGGCTGCTGGCGGTCTCGTTTCCCTGCGGCTTGAAGCTGCACGGCGGGACGCACCGTCGTGCTTTGGCGCCAAAACGCGCGTGGTAGAAACAAAGAGCGGGACCTGCCCGCCTGCGGCTAGCGACTCCTGCTACCACCGCTGGCTCGTCCGGCGCTGTGTGCGTTGCTTGAAACTCGGGCGCTGCTGGAGATCCAGGGACCACCGCCTGTACCGCGAAGGTCCTCGCGGTTAGAATGATGCGGTCGGCTTCTTCGGCCAGCGAGCGGTAATCCTTCTCCTGCAGAAACGGGGAGTTGGCCAGGGCGGTTCGCACAGGAGCTGGAAGCTGGCGGAGGACGAGGTGGCGGAAGAGGAACTCGCAGTCGTCTGATCCCCGCAAGGACAACATGCTCTCCACGAGCTCGAGAGCTGTTCCGTCGCCCAAACCGGAGAAGGAAAATAGTTTCTCAGCGCGCTCCGCCTCTGAGAGTGTGTAGCGCCGCAGAAGAAGCTTCTTGAGGGCGTCGTACTTTCCTTGTGCAGGAGGGTTTTGTAGCAGGCTCATTACCCGCTGGGTTGTCAGCGGATCCAGCGAAGCAACCACATGGTGGTATTTGGTGTCGTCAACAGAAATCCCGCGAAGAGCAAACTGTGATTCGATGTGGGCGAACCACGACTGAGGCGCGTGCAGCCAGAAGTCCGGGATTTTAACGGCCACCGAAAAAGCGAGCGGGGCCGCCTGTGTAGGTTCCACAGCCGTGGACAGCAGTAGAGAGCTGGCTGAAGCGTCAGATGTCGACATATTCAGTTCACGAGGGTCACCAGTGTAGGAGGTGGTGAAGAGACGACACAGGAGACAGGCTGCAGAACTTCACTTTTAATCAACTCCTACTAAACTGGCGGGAAGCACCCAACACCGCCTTATATATCCCATACAGCATCCGGTCCTCTGGACCTTTCACAATAAAACATCCTGTAATGCCTTCGGTCCACTGGGTGTGAGTAGAGCCCCCTAGTGGTCCACCACAATACCTGTAATCCATACATTAACTATAAATCCAAGCAAATACACATACATTTTCTCAAATATGTGAGGTTAGAATGAGTGGAGGTTGTGCATCTCAGTCAGAACATGAATTTACACCCCAAAGCAACACATTCATCTTAATACAGTATATTGTATATGCTGTTAGAACGTTTTACTCTGAAGTCTGTATTACAAGTAATTTTTACTCTATTTTGAGTCTTTTTTTAGGTGATGCATGGCTTATCATGGCTTGCATCTGAAGAGCTTCTTGGCTGCTGAAAAATTCATAACCTGAATCACTAAAACATTGATGGTCCTCTTCAACCTTTCCTTTCACAGTGCAAAACCATAATCTGACGGTAAACATTTAAAATCCTTGTAATATTTGTGGGATGTCATATGTCATGCAGCTAATGAGACAGACTGCAGTCAAAGATCTGAGAAAGTGTCTCCTGAAAGACCTAATACTGTAGTCCTTTATCATATGCCACACTGAGTGCAGTTTGATTACAGTAAATAAAACAGAAACTCAGAGAAATAAAACTCATTTATATGTGGGAGAGTCCTCAGCTGTCACTTAAAGAAAACTAATGTAGAATACTGACGCACAGGTCAGCTCGAGGATTATTAGATGTTGGTGAGAGTTATGATTTTCCCTTTATATTACCTCCAGGTTCACTTACATTTGCATGTTGCATCTCTAATAATATGTGCACCATGCATGCTCAGAGCACTGCTGCAAACCTAGTGGTAAAAAGTTTGCAGAGATGTTTGTACATGTCTGTGTGTGTTATGAGCCTGGTGAAAAGAGATGATTCTGAAGCTGGACCTGGTGCCACCCCAGGCTTATCCTTGTCCTGAATGTTCTTGTTCAGGCAGATATTGTTCTTCTGTTCTGTGAAGAACTCTGTGGCAGGAAGTAAATCAGTGACTGTTCTGTTCTCAGAGGGATTATTTCCAGGAGCAGACGCAGCCTGTGGCCCAACCTGCTGCTGCTGAGGACGACGACATCTGGGTGGGGGTGAGGAGTCCAGCCTCCATGAAGCTGAGGAACCAGAGGACACCAGCATGGTGTCCTGAGAGCAAAGATGACATGGTCGCCTGTGACAACAAAAACTGTAAAACAGTTTGGTTCCATTTAAAGGAGCTGTATGTAACTTTTCTAACAATATATTTTTAACATATTTCTTCACTCTGTCACTACCTCCTGACATACTGATTTTAGACAAGCAATCTCTGAAAAAAACTATTGTCCCCTTGCTTCTCTAAAAGCATTTCTAAAAAGCCACAGTGACCCGCCGTTAACCAGCCAATAAAAACATGGCTCTGAGGGGGTGGGACCAGAAACGTGTCGCTGTTCAAAATTTTCCTAAGTTCCAGCGTGTTCCAGAAATTACATACTGAACCTTTAAGTTGTGTGGGTTGCACCTGCACAGGAAGAGACATGGTTTTGTTCTTCATGCACCAGTAAAATGTGAGGCACATACTTAGCTTAATAAAGATGGCTTTAACAAATTAGAAGCTTTTGTAATTTGATTTTTATGCCAGAAATATTTAATATGTTAAATTTTTTAAACCTTTGTTTAGCATCATGAAAGGTTACAATTAATAACCACCAACAATTAGAAATGTGGATGTAAATAATCTTATGACAACAGTTGAACCTTTTGCATGTTTATTTCATTTCATTGTGCCATAAAACATCTGGGCCCGGGCTTTGACATTAGATGGTCTCTCTGTGAAAATTTCAAAGCAATCAATAATCACAGCAACCTTATTTCCAAATGACTGCACAAACTCATGTGGCATAACTTTACGCAATGTGTCTCTGTCTGGCCACACAATAGAAGATTGCAGGATTTTATATAATTGTGACAGAATTTGTGACAGCCCCTGTTCAGCAATCTGTTGAGATTCATCAGTCGGATCTGAAAACACATTCCAGCTGAACGTCAACCTCCTCCAGGACATGATGGCCACAAACGTCTTCATCCTGCTAGAGATGGAGCCCAGTCTGCATCACTTCATCTCATAAGCTGGCTGACCTGCAATCACACAGAGATGACAGATAAATGACAGATGACAGCTGTGATCTGTCAAGACAGATCTTAAATCCTGCTAGTTGTTCAGGCTTATTGCTATTTTAGCCCTGGTTTAGTTCAGACTTAGACAGTAGTTTTAGTCTAAATCTGACTTAGCTCTGTTTTCAGACCTAGTTCATTATTCGTTCATTTAAGTATTGTACAGAAGAGCATTGCATTCACCAAATAAATAAAAAATTGACTCAGGATCTCGTAATTATGAGATCTTATGTCATAATTATGAGATAGTATCTCATAATTATGACATCTTATATCATAATTATGACATCTTATGTCATAAGATATTGTAAGGATAGGCTTCCTTCGTCCCCCTCTGTTAGTCAGTTAGTCAGTTAGTTTATTAATTTCCCTTCCAGTTTAGTCATGTTTATTCACTCTTAGTTGTCATCCTAGTTACTTTCATGTTTTAGGTTTTCCGGTCCTGCTCTGTGTCTCTAGTTGAGTGTCTCCGTTGATTGTCCCCAGGTGTCTGTGATCATGTCTCGTCATAGCTGTGTGTATATAAGCCCTGTCTGTATTTCATTGTCGGTGCATAGTCTGGTGTAGTCTGGTAATTCCCTCATGTCTCTCGCCACAGCTCCTGTGAGTATTGCTGCCACGACAGCCTTGTTTATTTTGTTATTAAAAGTATTTATTTTACGATCTCTTGCCTCCTGTGTTTCCGTCTGCGCCACTGGGTTTTAACACGCTCTCTGAGTGAAACCGTGACAGATATCTCATAATTATGAGATAAGATGCCATAATTATGAGATAAGATGCCATAATTATGAGATAGTATCTCATAATTATGAGATAAGATGTCATAATTATGAGATAAGATGTCATAATTATGAGATAAGATTATGAGATATTATCTCATAATTACGAGAGAGATCCTGATCTCATAATTATGAGATAATGAGTCAATTTCATGTTTATTTGGTGAATGCAATGCTCTTCCGTAGTATTGTATGAATAGGATATAAATAAAGTACTTGTTGTGTTCACCACTAGGTGTCACAGGTGACTAAGGTTGAGGTAGAAAAGGAGACAATACTTAATGCTAACGGTAGCATCATAGGATAGAGAAACAAAGCATAAAATAAACAATCAGCTTACCTTTATGAAAATGCAGTGAACAAACACGAATGTTCTCTGATATCTGATTGAATGTGATCTCCTTGCGCCTGACATCTGCAACCCAGGCCAACCTGCGTCTCCTGCTTAGATCTTCCATTTGCTGTCCACGGTCTTTTCTATAGACGGGAAACCTGAAAAACTTTATGCCAGAGTGTCCTGTTTTACTCGAACAGCCTTTGATGCAACACCAACGAGCCATTTTTGAATTAAAAAGCCCAATACAGTAGAACTAAAGCTAACTCGGAAGATTCACGCTGCTATCAGTAATGCTCACGACGTCAACACCCCTCCAATATGGCACCCAGTACCCACGTGACACCAGACGTGACGTCACGTGCAAAAGACCGATACTGTAGTATGGAAGCCTGTGTCCGCCAATGAAAATAAATAAAATGTCTAGTGGCATGTCATAATTTCGACTTTCAAAGTCAACATTTTTGCTTTCAAAGTCATGAATTTGAAAGTAAAAATTCTGACTTTGAATGTAAAAATGTTGACTTTGAAAGTCAAAATTATGACATACCACTAGACATCTTATTTATTTTCATTGGCGGAAACAGGCTTCCATACTTGTGTCATAGTTCAGGACAACTTTTTTAAGCTCAGTAACACACGTTGCAATGAGTACCTTCAATATGACGCTATGCTGATAAATATTCACCTCTGTTGCACTTCTTGGGTTGTTTGTGAATAAAGGAACAAGAGGTCACAATTTCCCTTTGCATTTCTGCTTCTCTCTGCGACCGTCTTTCAACATTCACATTGCTTAACAACCAGGACTCTTACAGAGTTATTACAGCTTTCATCGACACACCTCTTATGTGCACAGTGCCCCGCCAAAACACATGCCACACATGCCACAGAACAGGAATAAATGGGCTTTTGTGTATATTTAGTTATACAATATGATGACCAAAGCAACTATAGGAAAGAAGATCTCTTTAAAGTGATGAAGAGATAGAAACACGTCAAATTAAAGACAGGAAAGCTGTGTTTTGTTATCAAACCAAGGCCCTGAGGATCATTTTGACCCGAGGGCAGCAGGAGGGTTCAACAATCTTCCATGCTACAAAATCCACAACTTTCTACTGATGACACGATGTAGGAAAACCACATGGAGCAGATTCACATTTTTTTAATGAAAACCAATTAGCAAAACAAATTCTGTTACTGTGACAGTATCTTCAGCACACCGTTCATGTTTGTTAAAGTTCTGCTCACGCTCTCAGCTGTGCACGCATCTGACTCGTGCAAAATAAACTCAACATCCTGCTCCAGCTGATTCCTGAAAATACAGACTGATGTTCAGCAGCTCCAAATGAAAGACGCTGACAGACGATGATGTGGACAAACCAGCCGCAGAAACACTCCACCTATTGCATATACGCTGTTACTGTTGAGTAAACGTGCACGAGAAGGTTCACGACATCACTAAATTAAAGGCCTAGCGTTCTTTGAAGGAACTCGTACCGTAAAGTTTATTTGTCTCAAACTAGGGATGCACAATGTTATCGGCCGATATTACCGGTAGTGATAAAGTTAAATATCAAACATCGGCCATTCCATCAAAATAACACAGATATAAAAGGTTCAG
>JBBPBX010009326.1:21188-44433 GCA_038048925.1 Garcialebias charrua
TTTACTATTCATAAAATTGCTCAAAATATATATATTTTATCATTTAAATATGTTTGTTTTTGCAAACAAAATGATAAATCACTTTAATTTTGCTTTAAAAGTGATTTTGAACTTCAAGCCGTGTTTAATCATGGGAAATCCGATTACACTCGAACGCACCATATGTGATGTCACACTGGGCAGAGGGCTGTGGTGTCTTTAATAGCGGACAATTTAAAACTGGACGAATTTAGCAATCTATGTGAAGATTTGAGCTATTTGTCTTCATTTTGGGAAGCAGAAAATAGTTTGGGTGATGGAACAAGAAACAACAGGATCTAATTTAGGTCTGATGCTGTATCAGACTTCCTTCATGTCGAGCTGCTCATACCTGCGCACTGTGACAAGCCCAGAGCTCTGCCCAGTGTTACGTCACAGATGGTGCGTTCGCGTGTAATCGGATTTCCCATGATTAAACACGGCTTGAAGTTCAAAATCACTTTTAAAGCAAAATTAAAGTGATTTATCATTTTGTTTGCAAAAACGAACATATTTAAATGATAATATAATATATATATATATTGAGCAATTTTATGAATAGTAAAAAAATCATGTCAGTGGACCTTTAAAATTTACCTTTAAAGGCACGCAGGCCCGTTTGCAGAGGAGGCTTGAGACAAGTTCACACACTGACACCATTTAAATTGCACAATTATTTAATTAAATACTGCTAAGTTTAAAATATTTACAGTTAAAAAAAAAAGCAGCGATAGCTCCAGTCAATACTTAAAGTGCCATTCATTTCAGTACGGATAAAACAGGAAAACCACACACACTTCCTACACCAAACCAGGAGTACTGTCACCGCCTGGAGGGATTCGGTATCGGTCACACGACAGTCCAAAGTCCACCCTGGTAGGATCCGTCGCCCCGTAAGAGACCCCACTCAAGCCAATACCTGTTCAATTAGTCGAGCTGAGCATCAGTCGGCCCAGTTCAGCCCGCAGGACGCGTGACGCAGCCCGCCCCACGCCGTCCAGACAGCGGGCACCAACACAGCACAGAACCAGTCGGCAGTTGATGGACGACCCAGATGGAGGCAGAAACCAGTCGGGACAGCAGTAAACGAACACCAAGGACAAACAGCAGGCAGATGGACGCCAAGGACAAACAGCAGGGACACCAAGTTCTACCTCTAGCAAGAGAGGGAAACAAGAAGCTCGTACCGGTGGTCGTGAGAACGGTAGATCATCGCGACCCCAAGCACACAATCAACGCTAGTGCGTGACACAGCCAGCAAACGCGAGGTCTGCCCCGGAAGGCGGGTGACGTGTAGTCAACCCTGGGGGCTGGCCCTTTTTTATACAGGAAGCCAGCCCCAGACCCACCAATCACATCTCACTTTGAGATTTTCATTAATGAAAAGTGCGTTATAAATTGAATTCATTATTATTATTATTATTATTATCTCTGCACTTGTGTGGTGCATTCAATGTCTGCAGGGCATCCTGCCACATATATATATATATTTTTTAAGAAAGGCACCTAAATAATATGGAATAAATACAGAGAGAGAAAAGTTATAAAGAGCAGCCAGATTTAGAGTAGCCTACAGCTCACAGTGATGAACCTCAGAGCACTGTGGTAAACTGTGTCTAAGGACTGCAGATATTTGGATGGGACACTCATGTACAGCACATCATCATAGTCCAGTAAGGGCATAAAAGTAGCAGCTACAAAGGTGTTCCTTACTTTCTGAGTGAAAAACAGAATTTATTTCTAAGATAAAAAAGCAGCTTCAGTTTGAGTGTAGTAGCCAGATTAGCAATGTGAGCTTTAAATGATAGTTCAGTGTCAAGAAAAAATCCCAAGTATTTGTCATTTGAGGCCAGTTCTATATGTTTTCCCTGCAGGGATAAAATTTGTTGGATACTCCATGGTTGCTCTCTTTAGTTAAAAAAATACCATGAGCTTAGTTTTGTCAGCATTTGAAACCAGTTTTAAGTTTTTGCTGACAAGACTGAGCATTAAAAATGTCCTGTAAAAACGTAAAAGCCTGAATAAGTGAGGATGAGCAGCAATAAATAATGGAAAATCAACAAATTTTCCATAAATTTGACTGAATACTTAAGGTCATTGGGCCTCATGCAAGAACATGTTCGTATTTTTATCCTAAATTTCTCTTACTTTTGTTCGTACGAAGCGTTCGTACGAACATGCCACGTCAGATTCAACAAACTCTTCTATCTTCAGGAAAAGTGTGTATATGAGCTGCGTAAATATGATGAATCCCACCTGTTCTATTCACCTGCTCGTGCACGCGGAGAGGTTATTTACATAATTCCCACCCCTCAAAACACCATATAAGGCTACGTTTCCTGCCTCAGAGCGCAGGAAGTGTCCATTCATTCAAAATCGAGAAGTAAAAAGAAGAACTTTACACGTTCGGAGATTGAAGTTCTGCTCTCAGTCGCGCTGTCGCGCACCGCTACCCCCCCCCCCCGCAAGTGTCGGATGTGTTTTTGAACAAAAGCATTTTAAAATGTCTCGAAACTACAGTTAACTTCATATTAATATTAGTGCATGTTGTGTCTCCCGTGGGTCGTACAGTATCAGAAATCAAGAATAAATGGTTTGATCTGAAAATGGCTTCAAGAAAACGTCTCGCCGCAGCACGGTGCTCTATGACAGGAGGTGGTCAAGGAAAAGTCTGCGCTACCGAGATGAATGGAAAAATAAATGCCATGCGCACCTTGCGCAAGACGCGTGCCAACGGCATCCGTGTTCAAGCTGTGATAAAGCCGAGGACCCACTCAAACATGCCATCTCCATCCCCGGGGCACGGGAGGCGCACGATGGTCGACGTGGGGCACGGGGGGACATTTGGAAAAAAATATAAAACCTTGAAAGTCAGAGAACACCATCCCACCTGTGAAGCACAAGGATGGAGGTATCATGTTTTACTCCAAGACTGGTGCACTTCTCATTTCACAAAACAGATGACATCACAAATACGACCATTATGAGAAAGTATAGAAGCAACAAATCAAGACATCAGCCAGAAAGTTACACCTAGTGAGCAAATGGGTCTTTAAAATAAACAATGGGCCTCATGCAAGAACCGTTCGTATGCACAGATTTGTTCTTAAACTGTGCGTTTAAGAACGCACAGTTCCCCCAGTTCGGGGAAAAAAAACCATCTTGTCAAAGCTCCAAAGCGCCTCCCTCCCATTTTTCTTAAAGAGACATGCTGCTAGCTCCCACAGTATCAATCCTTCAGTTCAAACAGTCTTATACATTTTCACAGCACGTTACGCATTGTTTAAATAATGTAACGAGTCCAGATAGATAGCTCAGATAATTTTATATAGCCGGTATCTCCCACGCTAACATAATACTGTTTATTATTGTTAAACTGTTATAATTCAGCACATACAGTATTGTGCAACGTGACACGTGAAATGTCCGCCTGCCCCGACTGTCCGCGCGTGCATGCTACGCGCATGTGTTCAAACAAAAAGATCAGCGGGAGATGTTTACATTATCAACGGGGGGTCAGCGAAAAACCTCCACCCTGAGCCGTGGGTTCAGAAACAATCGGATTCAAAGATGGCGCCGTTTAATGGCCCGGCATGGTAACTACAGTGAATTCATGACGGAGGGGGGAGTCATATCCACAGAATTAGCCCATGTCAACACAAAACTTTTGCCTCTAATTAACATACCCCAAACCTCCGTTTCCCCCCCTCTGTGTCCGTGTAAACAGGGCCTTAGTGTATGTAAAGTTTTGATCATAATTGTTGCTTGACTAAAGATTAATAAAAGATTTTAAAGTTAGAAAATCCCAACATCAATTCTGAATCGGTGCAGGGAGGCTAACCTGATGTACCGGTAATCTGATCATATTTCTTGGTTCTTGTTGGAAGTTTGTAGCTCAGTTTCTCCAGATTCTGTCTGTGAGGTTGACTGTTGGATACTTTAATTATCCTATCATCAACTTATTAAATAATTAGACAAGCAAGTGAGTTTTGGATCCTCACTGACTGAGGTCTGTTTGTTAAGTCTAGTACCCAGTTACAAATGGAGGGGCTTAGTCCTAGTGTGTGTTGTTTGTCCATCAGGGTTTGGGGGATCATTGTGTTGAAGGCAGATGTGAAGTCCACAAACAGCAGATGGACGCAATAGTCCTGTTCCAGGTGGGTGAGAGCAGTGTGGACCACAGAGGAGATGGCATCCTCTGTTGATCGGTTCTCGCGGTACGCATACTGATGAGGGTCCTCAATGATGTTGATAGTTGTTTTGATGTGGGTCATGACCAGTTTTTTTTTAAGCATTTAGCGACTATCAGGGTGAGGGCTACTGGCCGATAATCATTCAGACCAGTTACTGTAGAGCTCTTTGGGACTGGGATGCTTCAGGCAGATGGGAACTGTCTCCAGGGCAAGTGATGTGTTAAAGATGTCGGCAAGATCAAAGCATGATGACGCCAACAGGACCACATTATCTGCAAAGAGCAGAGATGGACTCCTGAGGCTACCAAACCGGAAACCCTCTGCCTGCTGGCTGCACCAAGAAATTCTGTCCATAGAAGTTAAGAACAGAATCTGTGACAACAGGCAGCCCTGGCGGAGTCCATCTCCCACTCTGAAGGGGTCCGACTTACTGTTGGCAATGTGAACCAAGCTCTCGCACCGCCTGTATAGAGACTGAACAGCCCGTAGCATTGGGCCCCCAATCCCATACTCACGGAGCACATCCCACAGTGTACCTCGGAACAGGAACACAGTCAAATGCCTTCTCAAGTCCACAAAACGCATGTAGACAGTAAGGGCAAACTCCCATGAACCCTCAAGGACCCTAGGGAGGGTAAAGAGCTGGTCCTACCCACATTGTTCCTCTTGGATCTGAGGTTCGACCAACGATTGCACTCGCTTCTCCAGTACCCCTGAATAGACCTTACCAGGGAGGCTGAGGAGAGTGATGCCCCTAAAATTGGAGCACACCCTCCGGTCCCCCTTTTTGAAGAGGGGAACCACCACTCCAGTCTACCAATCCAGTGGCACTGCCCCCGATGTCCACGTAACATTGCAAAGGCATGTCAACCAAGATAGCCCCACAACATCCAGAGCCTTAAGGAAATCAGGGTAAACCTCATCCACTCTCGGAGCCCTGCCGCCTCAGAGCTTTTTAACTACCTTGGTGACCTCAGCTACAGTTATAGATGAATCAACCCCAGAGTCCCCCAACTTGGCTTCCTCCATCGAAGGCATGCTGATGGGATTGACAAAGTCCGAGAAGTATACCTTCCACCTCCCAACAACATCACTGGTTGAGGTCAATAGCACCCCACCTTCACTGAACACAGTGTTATGCCCCTTTTCCACCGCTCGGCTTGGGTCGGATCAGATCGGCTCAGATCGGCTCAGTTCGGTTCGGCTCACATGTAGTTCTGTTTCCATAGCACTTCTGTCCCCCTTCTGTGGGCGGGGTCCAGAATCCTACTCGTCTTACCACATGGTGGCAGTAGTGTTCCCTCAAGCTATTTACTAGTAGCCACCACTAGAAGAAGAACACGATAAAGGCTTTGACAGAATGTTGTGAAAGAGATGTCATGCTATAATGAGTACCTCATGAGCTGTAATTTTTAAACCCAATTCATAATCCTACCTTGTTGCCTTCTTTAAACCCATGTATTTTCCAATTTAGTATTTTTACAATAAAGATGTATTAAAAACATTTTATTATTTAGTTATGCACAAGGTGCTTGATAAATTTGCAAAACCATATTTGTCTGAGCTGCTTCAACCTTTCTGCCCTCCCTGATCTCAGATCAGCTGAGCAGTTGCTGCTGACAGTCCTCAAAACTAGGATGAAGCTCAGAGGTGACAGAGAATTTGGCCTTGTTGCTCCCAGGCTGTGGAACTGTTGAGTGTCAGACAGGTCTCCTCTCTTCCTGTTTTTAAATCTCTTTTAAAAACACACTTTTATTCCTTTGCTTTTAACACGTGATCGTATCTTTTATGGCATGTTAACACACCTGCAGTAAGACTGGTATATGTATTTATTTTTGTATGCTTTTTATAGTTTTTAATTAACTTGTCTTTTATGTTATTGTACAACACTTTGGTTGACCCTGTGGTTTTTAAAATGTGCTTTATGAATAAAGTTGATTGATTTAAAACATCACACTGTGATCTTTGAAACTGCCAGTGTCTCCCTGGCAAAGCATGCTGTTGGGCGCAGATGATAGATGGATGGATGGTCTGTGAACACCTTGAGGTCTTCCTAGGAGCTGAAGGGGGTGGATGTTGATGCCTGTGTCTCCCTGGTAAAGCTGCTGCTGGGCGCAGATGATGGATGGATGGATGGTCTGTGAACACCTTGAGGTGCTGAAGGTGGTGGATGTTGATGCCTGTGTCTCCCTGGCAAAGCATGCTGCTGGAGCGCAGATGATGGATGGATGATGGATGGATAGGTGGATGGTCTGTGAACTTTAACTTTAAACTGTCCAAAGGACTTTGGCCACTTTGAATTTTTGACTGTTTTTGTCTGACTTCATCCTAGAACCACATAATTTATGATGTAATAACAGTTGAGCAGATTCTAATAATCTTTTTCTTATGATTCTTTAAAGGTCAAATGCAAATGGAAAATTCTCTTAACTTCCAGTATGGATTTAAACACTATACACACTTCACATTGTAAAATAAGTTTAGGAAATTGAATGTTCCAGGACACCACTTAAGAAAATATAACGTTTAATAGGAAAAGTTTGAAGTGACAAATGTACAGAAGTAACGAATTTCCATCTGGTGTCTCACGGCTTCCTCCAGAAGACGACACAGGTTGTTCAATTCTGGTGATTTTCTTCTGTTGACTGTAAAAGAAAAATGTGGTTAATTTAGTCCAGAAACTGTTTTTTTTTTTTACTAACAGAATGTAATCACAGGATGTTCATGTACTAACTATAACCTGTTGGAGTTATTTGAATTAATATTCAATGTTTTATAGACATAAATGTGTCAAGCTAGCTTTTATTTTTTTCTCCCTAGTACTTTGTAACACATATCATCAAATACCTCAAATACCACACGGCAGATATTATCCAAACTAACCCAGTGTAATCACAAGATGTTCATGTACTGACTGTAACCTGTTGGAGTTATTTGAATTAATATTCAATGTTTTATAGACATAAATGTGTCAAGCTAGCTTCTATTTTGTTCTCCCTAGTACTTTGTAACACATATCATCAAATACATCAAATACCACATGGCAAATATTATCCAAACTAACACAGTGTAATCACAAGATGTTCATGTACTAACTGTAACCTGTTGGAGTTATTTGAATTAATATTCAATGTTTTATAGACATAAATGTGTCAATCTAGCTTCTATTTTGTTCTCCCTAGTGCTTTGTAACACATATAATCAAATATCTCAAATACCACATGGCAAATATTATCCAAACTAACACAGTGTAATCACAAGATGTTCATGTACTAACTATAACCTGTTGGAGTTACTTGAATTAATATTCAATGTTTTATAGACATAAATGTGTCAATCTAGCTTCTATTTTTTTCTCCCTAGTACTTTGTAACACATATCAAATACCTCAAATACCACACGGCAGATATTATCCAAACTAACACAATGTAATCACAAGATGTTCATGTACTGACTTTAACCTGTTGGAGTTATTTGAAGTAATATTCGATTTTTATAATTTATTTTCGTAGTGCACGCACAGGTTTGGAAGAAGTCAAAGCGAACCTACTTTAAATGCAGCAGATTTGACCACTACGTGACATTATTAAAGAGTGGTTAAGCTCAGGAGCCCTCGTGCTATAAAGTCAGCTATGAAATATAGTTTTATATCTGTTCATTGAGCTACATTTTAAGCCGCCCGCGCGCGTTGCTCATGGCGATCCTACTTTTTAAAATCCTGCAGTTTTGAGCAGTATGTGATTTTATTAAGGACACGTTCAGCTGAAGACCCATCTTTGCTATAATTTTAAAAACAAATAATTGTTTTTACCGTGTTATTCATGTAAAATCCTTCTGTGTTTGCTCTCTCGCTTCAGTGAAAACAGCTCCAGTCCACACAGAATTATCCTTCCGGTGCGGGTGAGCACGGGTTGTCACCCCTCTGAAACCACACCAAAAATCTGGCGCGGCGCAGCTCAGAATATCTGGTGGAAATGGCGTAAAGTGGGTGTCTGTGACGCACATACTATTGCGTAATATCCGACCCGTGCCGACCGGTGGAAAAGGGGCATTTGTAAGTGCTGCTTTCCCCTTCTGAGCCGTCCGATGGTTTTCCAGAATCTTATTAGAGCCAACCGAGAGTCGTTTTCCAAGGTCTCACCGGACTCCTCCCACATCCGAGCTTTTGCCATCAGAAACAGCCACGGCTATGGACCGCTTGGCCCTCCAGTACTCCTCAGCTGCCTCCGGAGACCCACTGGCCAACAAGGCCCAATAGGACTCTTCCTTCAATTTGACAGCCTCCTTAACCCGGGGTGTCCACAACCGAGTTCGTGGATGGCCACCACGAGAAGCACCGACAACCTTCCGGCTACAGCTCAAGGCAGCCACCTCAACAAGTGAGGTGCGAAACTTTGGCCCATTCAGACTCAATATCCCCCACCTCAGCTGGGATGCGGTTAAAGTTCTCCCAGAGGTGCGAGTTGAAAATCTGTCTGATGGGTTCTTCTGCCAGGCGTTCCCAGCAAACCCTCACTACACGTTTGGGTCTACCGGGTCTGTCCGACATCTTCCCCCGCCATCTGATCCAACTCACTACCAGGTGGTGATTAGTTGACAGCTCAGCTCCTCTCTTCACCAAAGTGTCCAAAAAAAAAAACCAGTCGTAAATCTGATGACACGACTATGAAGTCTATCATCAATCTACAACCTAGGGCATCATGGTGCCAAGTGCACTTATGGATTCCCTTTTGTTTGAACATGGTGTTTGTCATGGACAAACTATGACTAGCACAGAAGTCCAACAACAGAACACCGCTCGGGTTCAGATCAGAGAGGCCGTTCCTTCCAGTCACTCCTCTCCAGGTCACACTGTCATTACCCAGCAGAATACAGGAGTACCTAGCTGGCACACCTTCCAGCACCCCGCCACGGACTCCAAGAAGGTCGGATACTCTGAACTGCCATTCGGTGCTTAGGCACAGACAAGAGTCAGAGTCCATCCCCCCCACCCAAAGACAAAGGGAAGCCACCCTCTCATCTACTGTACCAGGGAAAACTCCAACATACAGGCAACAAGTCGGTGGGCTACAAGTAGACCCACACCAGCTCAACTCCTCTCACCATGGGCAACTCAAGAGTGGAATAAGGTCCAGCCCCTCTCCAGGAGATCGGTTCCAGAGCCCATGCTGTGCGTTGAGGTGATCCCAACTACATCTAGTCCGGGCAAGGGACACCGAGTTCCTTTCTGTGTCATGTCCATAAAAATCTTCTGAATCGCTCTTTTTCTGGCTTGTCCCCTAGGAACTATCTGCCTTGGGAGACCCTACAAGGGACAGTTATAATTGCCAATGACAGCATAGCTCCTAGAATCATTCAAGCACAAACTCCTCCACCACGATAAGGTGGCGATTCAAGGAGGAGTTTTGTCGTTTGTGGAAATACATTCCCCTAATATAATAATATTTTTTGCATTTTCTTAAAGCTGATAAAAAAGCTGGAACAAATTTATAAGACTCTGTAACATCTTTAATTTGTTCCTTAAAGCTGGGGTATGTAGCATTGTAATGTAGTCTGTAACTTTTCAAACAATATATTTTTAACATATTTCTTCACTCTGTCACTATCTACTGACAGACTGATGTTAGACAAAGTAATCTCTGAAAAAAACTATAGTCCCCTTGCTTCTCTATCAGCATTTATAAAAACACTGAAAACACAGAGTGACCCGGACACTGACCAGCCAATAAAAACAGAGTTGTTTGTCACGCCCCAACCCACGCCCCCGCCTGTCACAGCCTCAGCGCCGCGGCTCGTTCTCATTCAAAGGATTGCAAAGCGATGCAGGACTGTTTTTTATGTGACACAAATGTATTAAATATCCCTTCTTCATCCCAGAGCTGGACTTTTATTTAGTTTTTTTGCCAAAAGTCAAGTGATCGCTTCATCCTCCACTCACAGGAATGAGGAAATGGATTTGTCACGACTCACGAGCGAATTAAATCATGTCCAAATTGGCTGGTGATGCTCTGCTGATTACAGGGTCTTTTTGTGTTGTTGGACGAGTGATTCATGGTTTTATTATATTTTTTAAACAGTTATATTATCATATAAACACAGAACTTCGCAGCGCAGAGACAGGACATGTAGTGGGGGCGGAGCATTCCAGACATTCCAAACCTGCGCTGACAGACATGAGGAAATCACGAGCGAATTAAATCATGTCCAACGTTGCTTCGTGAACCTCTGCTGATTTCTGCTGGTTTTTGTGTTGTTGGACAAGTGCTCCATGGTTTTATAATATTTTTAAAAGGTTTTATTAACATATAATCACAGAACTTTGCAGCGCAGACAGGACATGTAGTGGGGGCGGAGCATTCCAAACCTGCACTGACAGAAAGAGGAAATCACGAGCGAATTAAATCATGTCCAACGTTGTTTCTTGAAGCTCTGATGATTTCTGCTGGGTTTTGTGTTGTTGGACAAGTGCTCTATGGTTTTATTATATTTTTAAAAGGTTTTTATAACATATAATCACAGAATATTGAAGCGCTCCGAGCAGACACACAGCAGGGGGCGGAGCAGAACTAAAATTCAGCAGAAGCACGGACTGTGGCTCCCCCTCTGAGCCATATATAGCTCTGAGGGGGAGGTAGCAGAATGCTTTTCTGCGCTGAAAATATTTCTAAGTCCCAGAGTGTTCAAGAAATCGCATACCCGAGCTTTAAAGAACCGACTGAAGGCTCTACATGTTTTACCATCTTCTATGAGTCAGACATAAGGACCTCTATCTTTTATGGATTTAGTTTCAGGACATTTTTCTGACGTCCAGCATTAGATGTTGTTTTGAGCTGATTAGTGAACTCAGTGATAACACCAGTGATGTTTGTGTGAATACTGTATAAAGTTATAACTGTCCTTGTTGTTCATGTGTTTCAGTGTTCCCTGCAGATTTTCAGCAGACAGTGCTGATTAAAGAAGAAGCTCCTGAAGAATGGAGTTCTGGTGTGGACCAGAAGGACCCAGAGACCTTCAACATAAAGGAGGAAGAGGAGGAACTGAGGATCGGTCTGGATGTAGAGCAGCTCAGTGTGAAGGAGGAGACTGATGACACCAGGTTCTCCTTCACTGCAGTTCCTTTGAAGAGTGAGGATGATGAAGAGAAACCTCTGTTCTTCTCTCAGCTTCATCAGCACCAAGTGGAAGATGGAGATCTTCCAACCAGCAGCTCAGCTGAGCAGATAAAAGCAGCTACTGGTGGAGAAGATTGTGGAGGAGCAGAAATGTCAAGGCTTCTGGAAAAATCAGCTGCAGGTAGGGCTGTATACCGAAGGTTCTTTTATGGCACTGGCCGAACTGCGTCGGTCAGTGTATGGATTGAAACGTCATTCTTCTTTTGTTGTCAAGTTTCCGTATTGGCTGTAACGTGACAGGTGGTTTCAGCACGCAGGTAGAAAAAACACAGACATATGATAAACGGACTGTGTTTACACCCAGAGCTGCCTTACAGCTTGTATGTCTATGCTGCTGATTTACGCTCACAGACGGTGTTCACGTGAGTAGCGAGTGTAGCGTCGATTGGCTTCTCTTTACGAGGAGTTTGACACCCCTGCTCTAATGTTTCCACTTACAATTTTCATATCATGAACAGTTTCCCAGCACAGCTGGGAAGTGTTGCCACTTGCCACGGACCAAATCCTGTAAAAACATGGTCACACCATCTATGATGTTGATATTTCCAGTGTCACTTCAGTATTGATACATCAAAACCTTTGCATGGAAAAATCTAAATCTAATCTAATTTATTTATATAGCACATTTAATATAAATGGCCGTTGGGCAAAGTGCTCACACAAAGCATCAAATTACTACACTAATAGATTTTTAACACAAGATTTTAGAAACAGCTCTAGGCTGTCTAGATCTGTAGAAGCACTGCAGTTAGTATTTATTATCAAGTAATAACATTCATGCCCGTGGTTAGTGTATTTAAACATCTGATCAGAGCTGTGAGTGGGCTGCCAAATGTAGACAATGATTGAGCAGCATGTGGAGCAGAAACTGAAAGTTATGCACCATAACTCATGTTCCCTGAAGGAAGGGAACGAGGTGCAACACATGGCTATGGGAATTGCACCTCCGTGCGTTTCACCTGAAGTAATACAATCACGCCTTGTAAAGGCAGGTGGGCGTCATCGTCAGCAATGAGGCCCCGCCCTCTTTGCATAAAAGGGGCTGACGCCCCACCCTCATCCTTCTAGTGCACTTCACCGAGCTTGGGCATTGAGAGGGCAAATATGTGTTGCACCTCGTTCCCTTCCTTCAGGGAACATGAGTTATGGTGCATAACTTTCAGTTCCCTTATCAGTCAGTCCACTCTGTGCAACACATGACTATGGGAACGTATTCAATCACGCTGTGGAAATGCTTCGGAAATGCATGCTTGTGAGAACTTTGTGCCTTAAGGCCCCAGTATAGCTCTACGTTGGGCCGAACGCCGCTCGACGCCGTGCGAACGCCGCGGCACAAGCCTTTGAACGTGGGCGTGAACGCGCCAAGCTCAAATTTTACGACTGCTTACGCGCGCGCGTTGTCTCACAATAAACTGCCCGGCGGCAGTCTGTTTTGTATGTGACACAAATGTATTAAATTCCCCTTCTTCATCGCTGATCTGTCTTTTCTTTTGTTTTTTTGCCAAAATTCAAGTGATCGCTTGAAGCGGTCACCATTCGCTTCCTCCTCCGATGAGGAGGAATTAATGAATTTGTCACGAGCGAACTAAACTCATATCCAACGTGGATGCGCCAGGTTCTAAATATTTCATGGTGTTCTGGTGTGCTGGACCAGCGCTCCCTGTTTTTATTTTATTTTTTAGAACTTTTCATTAACATAAAAACACAGAAAACTGCTGCGTAGCCCGTGCCTTTTTCCCCCACCCGACCTGTCAATCAATTCAGTAGGCGTGTCAGCAAATGACCAGTCAGCTACCTCAATTTGTCCCGTAGGTAAACGCTCCGCCCTGCTGTTGCTGCTGGAGCCTCACGCTGAGCTATACTGTGAACTGCCTGTGCGCAGCACGCGCACGTCGAACGGCGTTCGGCCCAACGCAGAGCTATACTGCAGCCTTTAGACTACAGACATCAGCTCATACCTGCAAACTAGTCACCTTTCGGCAAAAATCGCAGTTTTCAAAGCAAAATATATCATTTATGTGAATTGTGTAGATCCGAAGAGTCTTTNGAACAGTCAGCTGATAGACTGTTGTTTTTAAACACATTAATAACTCTGGGGTACATAACAGACGCAGGGTGACCTTTGACCAGTCTGGAGCAAATCTGGTACACATTGGATGCACAGATAATGCATGGAGGTCACCCACGCATTTTGCTTAGCATAGAGCTAAGAGCAATGCAGTCTTATAAGATAACAAATCTATCTTAATGCTGCTGAGAGGATCAAATGGAGGCTCACACAAAGCTTCCAGGACTAACTGTAGGTCCCACTTAGGGGCCAGAGTCCTGCTGGGAGGCCTCTTCCTCAGGATGCCCTTCATGAACCGTATCATGAGAGGGTGGGCACCAGGCGATTTACCTCCCCAGCCCTCATGGCATGCCGAGATGGCTGAAAAAAAGACCTTAATGGTAGAGAAGGAGCGGCCCTTCTCCAGTAGGTCCTGTAGAAAGGTGAGGAGCTGGACCAAGTCACAGGAATATGAGATAATATTCCTCTCTAGACATCAGGCCTCAAAAACACACCACTTGCGAGTGTAGAGAGTCTGAGTAGACTGAGCTCTCGCTCCGTGTATTGTGTTTATCACATTACTAGGCAGGCCGGAGGCCATCAGCTAGTTCCTTTCAGCGGCCAGGCCCAGAGCTGCCACAGTTCTTGACATGGGTGAAGGATCTGCCCATGGGCCTGGGTCAGCAGGTCCCTGTGGGGGTGCAGCTGCCATGGTGTCCCCGTCAGCAGTGAAATCACTTCTGGGAACCATGTTTTCTGTGGCCACCTGGGAGCTATCAGTATCAGGGAGAGAGCTCCCCTACGTACATGTTCCAGCATCACCTGAATAAGGGGAACAGGTGGGAACACGTAATACAGCCTCCCCGCTGGCCAGTTGTACGTCAGGGCGTCTGTCCTCAGCGGTGCATCTGTCTCCCTTATCGAGTGATACAGGGCGCAGTGCGTATTGCTGCTGCAAGCTAAGAGATCTACTGTGGCCCCCCCGTATCGTGCCCAGATCTGGTCCACGATGCGCGGGTTCAGCCGCCTTTCCGAGGGAAGGAGGGGCCCTCTTGAGAGGGTGTCTGCCCCGTGATTCAGCTCGTCCGGGACATGGGTCGCCTTTAGCGTCAAGATCCAGGAGCTGCACCACGTGAGCAGTTTCTGTGTCAACCTCAGGAGGGGTTGGGACCTTGTTTCACCCTCCTTGTTGATGTAGCAGACCGTGGTACTGTTGTCTGATTTTTATCAGGACGTGTTGTTGTGCAAGAGCCGTCATGCACTCTGGGCTGATCAGTATCCCCCTCGTTCGTTGAGGGGGGGCAGGATGCAGTTGTTTGTTTAGCCTTATCTATAGAGGGCACATTCTTAATAAGGCCAGAGGCACGCAGACAATGGCTGCTGCCAGGTGGCCCAGGAGACGCTGGCACAGCTTGAGAGGCACTCTCTGGCCTAGCTGAAAACATGCTAAGCAGAGGTGGAGGGATGAAACCCGTGCCTCTGAGAGCCTTGCCCTGTACAAAATGGAGTTGAGCTGTACTCTCAAAATTACGGTAATCTGAGATGGGGTCAAATTGCTCTTTTCCAGGTTTATAACAAACCCCAGAGCGTCCAGGTGAGACATCACCCTCTCTGCGTGCTGCTGCGCCTGGACTCTGTTGTGTCCAAGAATGAGCAGGTCGTCTAGATAATTCAGAACTCTGACCCTTTGACCCCTCATCGGGGTCAGGGCCGCGTCCAGGCATTTCGGGAAAGATCAAGGGGCGGTTTTCAGGCCGAAAGGTAATGCCAAAAACTCGAACGCCGTGCCCTCGAAGGCAAAGCGGAGATATTTTCTGTGGCAAGGCAGGATGCTCACGTGGAAAAAAGCGTCTTTCAGATTCACTGTGCAGAAGTAATCCCTCGGTCGTACCGAGTGGATGTCTTGTCTGAGTGTCAACATCCTGAATTTGTATGTTTTTATCCTTTGTTCAGATTCCGGAGGTCCAGGATGGGCCTCAAGCCCTGTTCCTTTTTTGGGACCAGGAAGTATTTGCTGTAATGGCCCTTGTTTACATTGTGAGCAAGGACCACTCTTTTCACCTCTTTCTGCAACATTGTTGAGACCTCATCTCTCAGAACATGAGCACGGTCTGGGCTTATGGAGGATGACGGCACCCCCGTGAAGGGAGGTGGTCGCTCGTGGAACTGCAGCCGGAGACCTAGGGTGACAGTGGACATGACCCACGTGTTTGGACTGCAATGCACTCCAGGCCTGAGCGTGTGTGCCCAGTCTCGAAGGCATGTGTATTCTGTGTTGTTTGTGTGTCAAGGGGACGGGGTGGGGGAAGGTAGCCCCCACCCGTTCGCCCATTGGCGAGCTGACTTGTCCTCCTGCAGTAGCCAGAGTGTCTGTCTGTGGTAGACGACTCTGGCTCCCTGCTAGGGCTCATTGTCTGCCCTGACAGTTCGTGTCTCATGAGGGACAGGGTGACCATTTATGGGTGCTGGCCCCTTCCCTTTATTGACACGTTTTTCATAAAAAGGGTGCTGTGATTTTTTTTTTTTGAGTCAACACACAGGACATTATGTGCTTTTGAGACTTTATTGTTGTGTTTTAAAGAACATTTTGTCTTTTTTACACACATACATCTGAGTGATTTTTTTGGTGCACATATTGTTTACACCAGATAAAAGTGGTTTTATTAACACGGAGTCTGGTATTAAAAGGTCGGTCTCCCCTTTATCCACGTGGGTGGGAGTACCTGAAAAATGGCGAAGCGGTCTTCCATCAGGCCGACTTCTGCTTTTGGCCCCGGTTCGCTGAGGAGGACCTCGGTGGGCCTGCCTGGCGCGGAACGAATCTGTTCCTCGCCCAGGCATGGCCAGCCTGGGGCGGCCCTGTTGTGGGTCTCGGCCGCTGCTTTGCCTCGAGTGCTGGCCTCTTCTGCGGGGGGCGGCGTGTGGCCGAGCGGTGTCGAGGCTGCGTGCCCCTGCTTCCACTAGCGTCTCTGGGAGTCACGAAAAGTTTCTCGACATCCCTTCACGCAGGACCTCAGCTTGTTTTGTCCTTTGTTCCAGCTTGTTCTGAATCCTTTCAAGAGGTCCGCCGAAAAGCCCCATGGGCTCAATCGGGTGATGGAGGAACGGGTTCCACTGGCCTTCTGGCAGGTCCGTCAATGTTGGCCACAAATGGCGCTGAGCGATGACAATCTCGGCCATACTTCTCCCCTGAGCGATGGCCGCTGTGCCCATCAGGGGGGGGACAAAGTCTGTCGCCTTGCGGGCCTCCTCCAGGACCTCGGCGGTCTTCTTCTTGGTAGAGATCTATTGGAGCTCCTGTAGCTTCTCCGCCAAGTAGGCCTGCATCATAGCTGCCGCCTTCATGGCGCGGAACGCGAGGCCTTGTGCTCGGTAACATTTCTCGAGTTGGGAGGCTGAAACGCGACCGGCCTTGCTGGGCAGAGTTGGCCTGGAGCCCAACGTTCTTGGGGCTAAATGGGCCGCCAGCGTGTCCTCCATCTGTGGGATGTTGACCATTCCTGCAGCCTGCATGTCAGAAACGTCCAGGAACTGGGAGAGAGGCAAAGTCATTGGAGCCCTGGGTTCAGCCCAGGTACGAGTCAGCTCCGTCTGAAAGTCGGGAAAAATAGGCATCCTGTGCCTTGTGGCCGACTGCTGCTTGGCGAAGAAGTAGTTCCCGCCAACCTCGTTACCTGTTGTCGAGGGGGGGTTCTGGCCAGTTGATCCGCAGTGCGTCAGCCGCTCTGCGACACAGCTCAAACAGAGCGGGGACAGACACATCAGTCTCTGGATGACTCGCCGTTGGGTTCTGGGAGAAGTCCTCATCTTCTCCTTCGTCCTCGTTTTCAGCTTAGTCATCAGTTAGCTCGCCCGAGGCTGTTAGCAAGAGCTCGTCTGCTCGTAACAAGTCCCTCGTGTCGAACTTGGCGGTGGAGTCCCCCACGGGGGCCACCATGTCCATGCTGTCTCCCCAGTCGGCGTGACCGCTGTTCTCCAGCTCGACAGCTTCAAGCTCTGCGGTGGGAGTGAGCGCCTCGGTGAGGTTCGGTTCTCGCGCCGCAGTGGAGCCGCTCATGGCTTTGACCACAAAGTCCATGGACCTCTGCCTCACTGCCTCACGCATCTGGTTGCAGTGAGCGCCTCGGTGAGGTTCGGTTCTCGCGCCGCAGTGGAGCCGCTCATGGCTTTGACCACAAAGTCCATGGACCTCTGCCTCACTGCCTCACGCATCTGGTTGCAGTAAGGACAAGACTCGGAGGAGTCCAGCGCTGTTTTCGCATGTAGCATCCCTAAGCAGACGGGACAGGCCTCGTGGGTGTCTGCCTCTGAAAGGGAATAACCACATCCGCTGGGGCAGTCTCGGGAGCCGGGGCTCGCTGGCCTGCTGGTCTTGTTGGAGTTCTTCGACTTCCTCTTGCCCTTCACGGGAGCCATGGCTGAGAATAGGTGTCGAGTCGTAACCAGTTAGCCGTCCGCTAACGTGGTCCGAAGAAGTCCTCTCGTCGAGCTGCTCTCGTCTGCTAGCCTGCTAGCTCGTTAGCTACAGGTAGCAGGTGGCGCAGTTAGCGTCTCAGAAGCTGAGCTGCGAGGAGAGCAGAAGAAAAAACCTTGAAGTTAAATACAACGACACTGGGCTAGCTTCCGCTAACCCAAGTGCTCGCAGGAAAGTTCTCTGTAACGCTCAGGGCAGGGAGCGAGCTCACCTCAGGTCGAGTGATCCAGTCACAGAGTCCCACGAAGTTCAGGTGTGAAGCGAGGTGAAGGGCAAAAAGAGGATGAGGGTGGGGCGTCAGCCCCTTTTATGCAAAGAGGACGGGGCCTCATTGCTGACGCTGACGCCCACCTGCCTTTACAAGGCATTTTTGTATTACTTCAGGTGAACTGCACGGGGGCGCAATTCCCATAGTCATGTGTTGCACCGAGTGGACTGACTGATAAGGGAATTAGGTGTTGCTGCTGAAACATTAAATCTGGGCAGAGTCCAGAGTTATAGTTTGTATCACTGTTCTGAAAAAATTTTTTTGAGTCTTTTCTTGTCAGCATCAAATTATAATTATAAATATACATTTATCTTTATGTACCTTAAAGTTGACAAATCATGGTGTTAATTTGGTGGGGGGTTTTTTTGTTTTGTTTTTTAAACCAAAACGAGCAACAATCAAAAGCTCAATCAGTCTCCTTTTTCAGTTTGTTTTAGTTTGGTTCTCTTGAGTATTTATCTTAAATTTCAGCACAAAACTATTAAAGAAAAACAAAATATAGATGGGGAGTGGACACAGACTTTAAAAGCTGCACTCCTTTTGCTGCGCTTGCTGATCCAGTATGCTGGTGAAGATTCTCAGTCGTCCAGGACATGATAAAATCAAAAAAGGCGTTCAATACAAGATCAACTGGACTTTATTTTTTCCACAAGACGTTTCGACCTCTATCCAGAGGGCTTTATCAATTATATTAGCAGACTGTGTGCGTGTGGAGTTATAACAGTCTTAGGAGTCACGCACCAACATATGTAAATTGCAAGCTGAGGTAACACATACATGTAAATTGACAGATCACACCTTAACAGTAGAGGGTTCCCTTGAGGTCTCTGACAGAAGACACACAACTGTATGTAAATTGATCAAAAACACACCTCTCAACCCAACAACAGAGGTTTCTCAAAAAACTTTGCTAGTCTAATTCACAGACAAGACACCTCTGCTCCCATCCGGTGTAAAACGTTTAAGAATCAGCCCCAAAACTGAGTTATAAGTCTTGGAAAGTTGAAATCTCAGACCTCCTCCTCTGTTAAGAGAAGGTTTTTCTCTCTTAACATAAACAGCTTCCTTCACACCCCTCTCAAACCATCTGCACTCTCGGTCCAAAATTTGCACATTCTGGTCCTCAAAAGAGTGACCCTTGTCCGTGAGGTGGAGGTGAACAGCTGAGTTTTGTCCAGAGGAGGTTGCTCTCCTGTGTTGGGACATTCTTCTGTGGATGGGCTGCTTAGTTTCTCCAATGTAGCAGTCTGGGCAGTACTCGCTGCACTGGACTGTGTACACTAGAACCACTATGTTTGTGTGTGTGGGGTTTGTCCTTAGGATGCACCAGCCTCTGTCTGAGAGTCCTGCTGGGTTTGAAATGTACTGGGATGTTGCACTGCACTAAAACCATAGATATACGGTAAGATCTGATGTAGTATATCTCCGTATCCTTTACATATACTTATACTTATATTTCCGGATATTCCCGGAAATGGACCGCAATGATCCTTAAAAAATCCCAAGATCCCAAAATCCGGATACTTATCTTTGGCAGGCCCTTGAAAAATAACAGCCACATTTATTTTGGATCTGCCGAAGATAAGTATCCAGATTTTGGGATTTTTTAAGGATCATTGCGGGCCATTTCCGGGAATATCCGAACACAGATCTTTCCGTATATCTATGGTTTTAGTGCAGTGTTGTGTTTGTTGAAAATCCTTCTGTGGATCCATCTTCTGATAGCCAGTCAGGATGTCAGTCTCACTGAATTTGTTTCAGGGTTTTCTTTTTCTGTCCATCATTAGATGTTGTTTTGAGTTGATCGTTGAAGTCACCATGTGATGTTTTGTGTGAATATAACGTTACAACTGTCCTTAATGTTTGTGTTTCATTGTTCCCTGCAGATGTTCAGCAGATTATGCTGATTGTAGCAGAAGGTTCTGAAGAATGGAGGTCTGATGTGGACCAGAAGGACTCAAAGCTGCTTTATATGAAATGTCATCAGCACCAAGTGGAAGAAGATCTTCCAACCAGCAGCTCAGCTGACCAGATGAATGCAGCAACTGATGGAGAGGACTGTGGAGCAGCAGGAACTACCAGGAATCCAGATCTAAATACTCATGGAGATGATTCCAGTTTTTCAATGACTGATGTCAGTGAGGATGATGATGAAGATGTAAAGGATCCTGATTCTCAGCTGAAAGACCATGGCAAAGACCGGAAGGAGGGCAGGGCTCCTAAGTCAGGTGTAAACACTGTGAACAAATCTTGCAGCTTCTCTGAGTGTGAGATACAATTTCTCCACAAGGACTCTGTCCAGAGAAACAAGACAGATCATTCAAGAACAAAGTCCTCAAATTGTTTGTTTAGTAAGAAAAGTTTTAGAGGGAAGAAACCTGGAGGCTCTAACAAAAAAATCCAGTCAAGACATAAATTATTTAGTTGTGATGACTGTGGAAAAAGATTTAACAGAAAACCGCATTTAAACAGACACATGATAATTCACACAGGACAGAAACCATTTGCTTGTGATGTTTGTGAACAAAAGTTTGGACTAAAGTCAAATCTAAACAAACACATGGTAAATCATACAGGACAGAAACCATTTGCTTGTGATGTTTGTGAACACAAGTTTAGAGACAAGTCAAATTTAAACAGACACATGATAATTCACACAGGACAGAAACCATTTGCTTGTGATGTTTGTGGTCACAAGTTTAGAGAAAAGTTAACTTTAAACCAACACATGAGAATACACACAGGAGAGAAACCATTTGCTTGTGATGTTTGCGGGCAAGGGTTTAGACAGAAGTCACATTTAAACATGCACATGAGAATCCACACAGGACAGAAAACATTTGCTTGTGATGTTTGCAGGCAAAAATTTAGACAGAAGTCACATTTAAACAGGCACATGAGAATCCACACAGGACAGAAACCATTTGCTTGTGATGTTTGTGAACAAAAGTTTGGACTAAAGGCAAATTTAAACAGACACTTGATGATCCACACTGGACAGAAAACATTTGCTTGTGATCTTTGTGGACACAAGTTTAGACACAAGTCAAATTTAAACAAACACATGAGAATCCACACAGGACAGAAACCATTTCCTTGTGATCTTTGTGGACACAAGTTTAGAGACAAGTCAAATTTAAACAAACACAGGGAAGTCCACACAGGAAGAAAAAAAAAACTGTTTAACTGTTAATATTGTAAAATTTCCTGAAGACACTTAGGTGTGTTCCATTTTAAGCTGACCAACTTCAGTGTTTCTTATTAAATAGTATGAGTGGTGTGGAAAATTGTTTTCCATAATTGACGTTTTTACATGAACCTGCATGTTCGACTTGTGAGTGCATGGGTTTTCTCTAGTACGGTTGAGCATCGTTAGAATTTGAACGATTCTGGTTCCGATTCCTATCGATTCCCGATTTTTTTCTTTAGAGGCTTTTTTTTTCTCTTTTTAACATACCTGCAAACTAGTCACCTTTCGGCGAAATTCGCCGTTTTCAAAGCAAAATATATCATTTACGTGATTCGTGTAGATCCGATGAGTTTTTGCGACAACGCTGCTCACTGCACCACCTGGTGGTGGTTGGGTTAAATGCAGAAGACCAATTTCGTCTGTCAAGTATGGGAACATACACAGATGACAAATGTGACAAATATATAATTTACGTGATTCGTGTAGATCCGATGAGTTTTTGTTTTCGAGGGGTGGTGGTGGGGAGGGGGGGTCAGACCCATGGCAGATTATAATGCATTATTTCCCCCGACTGGATTTCAAGACACAGCAATGCATCTGTCGTCAATAAAACATTATTTGGTGGAGTGTGTCATTTTGGCCAATCACAACCTCAGGATAGACAGGGGGGAGGAGACGAGAGCGAAATCTGTAAAAAAAAAAAAACAACTCTGCAGGTTCAACAGAGCGCGAGGGAGGCGGAAGTAGAACAGAGGCGTTTTTTCAAAGAAGTAAATTTTACAAATGAACGAGGCAGAGAAAACTGAACTCCGTGTGGGAACTCTTGACGCTTCACAAAGATTTAAAAAAAACTGCGCAACATGCAGTTTTCAAAAGTGACGACACGACACGGGAGAACCACGCTGAACCGAGTCGTAAACACTTCACCACGGTGTGCATCACTAAATCAGAAAACTGTTAAAAAGCCCCTCCTAAATTCACTGTCGGTGGTTATTAAAATGTCACCTGTTCATTGGGTAAAGTTAATATTCTTATTTTTATACATGCAGTTGAGTGTCACCATTGTTTAGTAAAATGGCATGTTACAAATAAAACTACATGTAAATAAAAATTAACAAAATAAAAGTCAGTTGGACCCCTAAAGTCACTGTGATAAATTGTCACATTAATTTCATTATCTTAGCCACAGGAGTGAGTTGTTGAAATAGTTGAATGAGGTGTCTCTATCCTGATGCATGATCAATAATAATTTAAACTATTTTTTAATCTGTCCACAGGACCTGACTTTATTTTGTTAGATGTCTCTAAAATAGTTATTGAATCAAGTGTTTACATGTAGGTAAACATAGATGTTTAACAACTTGTTAAAATACACCAGAATGCAGGAAATGGCATCTACTTTATTCAAAAATTTCTGGCAAAATATTTAAGAAATGGGTTTTTACTGTTAGTAAGTAAGTACGTAAGTTTTATTTGTATAGCACATTACACAGACATGAGAGTCACAAAGTGCTTTACAAAAGGAAAAATAAATAATAAAATCACAGAAGTACTATACAAAAAGGTAAACCATAACAAACTCTAAAATCAATGTACAAAAATAACCAAAAGCCTGTCTGAAGAGATAAGTCAAGTTTTTAAATGCATCTGTTGACTCGGAGCAGCGCATTGTTAGCAAAATGTTCTGCTGTATTTGACTTGCTGCTGTTGTTGGTTGTTAATTTTTTGGTTGACACAATCTTTCCTATTTATGTTCTCATTAAATTAGGTTAGTAAATGACTTTTACCTGAAGCATGTTAAAAAATTACAAAATCTTTCGGGGGGGGGGGTTGGCGCAACGTTTGTCACCTTTTTCATCCCTTCTGAGTTTGCAGGTATGATT
>JBBPBX010009326.1:44522-60286 GCA_038048925.1 Garcialebias charrua
TACATATACATATATATATATATATATATATATATATATATATATATATATATATACAGCAACCCCTCGAGTTACGTCAGGGATAGGGACCTACGTGTGTGACTTAGGTCGATGTTGTCGTACCTCGCGGACCAAAAACACATGCCTGTCGTAGGTCCGCGTTTCTGACATAGGTCGCGGTTATACCGCTAACGGAGCGCCGCACACATATTTAATGGCATGAGACTGAACAAGCAGACATACTAAGGCCATAAACACGCACAGAACTGCACAATAAATAAAAAATATAATGTCTTACTTTGAGCCGGTGGCCCCGACTGCCAGGCGGACATTTGCGGCGAGCTCCCGGCCGCAGATGGATCCTCCGCGGCATGTCGGCTCGGTGTCTTCGCCTGTGTTAGCTGCTTTGTTAGCTGCTGTCGTTAGCATGTCGGGCGGCGTTGTGGCCGCCGATCGCGGGGCGATCCGCGGCTGCTCCTCCGGACCTGAGACGTCCACAGAGTTGACCGAGTGTTTCCAGCTAATTTATCCGTATGAGGCAACCCTGATCGGGCACACGGAGCCAGCTGACAGTAGACTCTGGAGCTCCATTGACCGCAGTACAGTTGTAAAATGGCAACCGGAAGTGGCGAGCGGAAACCGGAAGTTGCATAATACGATAAATTTCTAATCAAAACGTAAAATTAATATTTATACTTTATTTATAAAGCCATTTAAAACAACCACAGCTGCAACAAAGTGCTATACACATGAAATTAATAACTTTTAAACACACAAAAAAAAAAAAATAATAATTTTTTTTTTTTTTTTAATCATATTTTTATTAAATATGATAAAATCGTAAGTCTGAGTTGCCGTAGGTCGCAGGTGTCGTACCTCGAGGGTTACCTGTATATATATATATATATATATATATATATATATATATATATATATATATATATATATATATATATATATATATATCAAAGTCAAAGTCAAAGTCAACTTTATTGTCAGATCTGCAATATGTACTGTACAGGACATACACAGGACCGAAATTGCGTTTCTCTCAGTCCCTCGGTGCAACAGTAAACATCTAAACATTGAAACACTGAAACATATAATAATAGACATAAGCATAAAATAGTAAAACTAACACTGTCCTGAGTTTTTTGCATAGTGGTATAAGAGTATGAAAATTTACACCAACTCTAAAACTAAAACATTAAACATTTAATGAACATAATACTGTCCTGAGTTTTTGCATACTAGTATAAAAAAAGAGTATAAAAAGTATAACTAAAATAAACTAAAGGTTTCTAGCATTGACATTTGCAAAGTGGCAAAGCAGCGTATGAGTTAATGTACACAGTATATGTATGAGGTAGTAGTTGATGTTGTTATAGAGGCAAATATATATATATCAAATCTATGAACTTTAATATAAATAGGGCTGAGTTAGTGCTGGACAGTAATTTGAAATCGATATATCTCTCGATAAACTTTTATTCAATAACGATATGAATTTTTAAGCATATTTTCGATATTTCAGTAGGATTTTACGCTTTTCTTTTTCTGTTCGGGTTGAAGCGGCTGCTTCAGTGTCAACCCGGACAGAAAAAGTTGCGACACAAAAACGTAAGTGCGTGGTGATCATGTAGCTGTTATGCAACGCTCGAGTCCAGAAGGCGTTAGCGGTAGCAGGCTAGGCTAAGCTAATCTCCAACGCGCGTTAAGTTTTTGCTTCAAAGCGAGTTCCCATGACCGTCAGAATGTGACTGAACAAAGTTTCACAAGCGAAGATAAGATAAGAAAGGAAAGACTAATTTGTCAGTGTGGAAGTGGTTCGGCTTTCTAAGATCTGTTAAACTGCAGGTTTCTTCTGCAGCGAGGTCCTACTCGGTCTCTTTATGCTGCAAAACGTGACGGAGAGTCGTTCTAACGAGTGGTGGGAACATCTAACTTGTTTACAGGGAACCCTCGAGTTACGTCAGGGTTCCGGACCTACGGGTGTGACTTAGGTCGATTCTGTCGTATCTCGCGGGCCAAAAACACGTGCCTGTCGTAGGTCCGCATTTCTGCCGTAGGTCGCGGCTATACCGCTAACGGAGCGCCGCACACACATTTAACGGCATGAGAATGAACAAGCGGACATCCTGTGCCATAAACATGCACAGAACTTTATTTACAAACACTTAGATAACACATTATACCACACATTCATCCATAAACACACAAAACCAGTACAGCATGTACAGGTACAGTACTGAAATGTTTTTTTCAGCACAGACAAAGCATACAAAATACAAATCTCTTCCTGAACAGTTCTCAGCCATAATCTGCAAATGAGTTCAACCATGAAACATGAACACTTCTCTTTGAGCAGCAGCTGTCAACATCAAAATGCAGCAAATGATAAGGAACTCCCATGCATTCATCCATGCATCCAGCAGCAGCTAGAACATGTCAACCATGAAACATGATCACCTCTCTTAGTGCAGCAGGTGTCAACATCAAAATGCAGCAAATGATAAGGAACTCCCATGCATTCATCCATGCATCCAGCAGCAGCAAGAACATGCAGTGGCGGTTCTAGACCAGTTGTACTGGTGGGGCCAAGCTGGGGCCAGAGGTTTTGTCAGAGGGGCACGTTCATCTCGGAGAAAAAGACAGATTCGAAATCTTACTTGACTCTTATTTTTTTTATTAACCATTGTAACCAAAGAAAATAGTTTAAAAAATCAAATGAGAAAAATATAAAACATTTTACACAGTATTTGTATTGACTGAATAAAATATATTAATAAGCAAATAAAATGATAATGAAAATAACTGTTAGGTGAAGTCTTGGTTCAGTTTCTCAGTCCAAAATTATATACAGGTAACAGCATTGGCTGCCCTACTATCACAGCAACTGTATTCTGTGATTTTGATGAATACAAAATCGCAGAATTTCATGATTTCTGGCATCATGATTTCTGGCAAACCGATCAACAAATGAGTGACTCATTTGTTGATCGGTTTGCCAGAAATTATCAAATTATGTTTGTATTCTGCATCTGTCTGTTAGCAAAATATCTTATGAACAACTGAACAGATTTTGATTAAACTTTCAAGAAATAATCACTGAATGGCTCTCTACGACTGGTTGACTTTTAAAGTACATCCAATTCAAAATGGCTGCCACAGCTAACTGAACAACTCAAAATTGACTACAACTCAGTCAATTTGACAAAAAATTGAGATAAAATTTGGTGTGGTAGTAGCTGAGACTCATTCCCAAAGCATAAGCAAAGGACTTTTAGAATGCATAAGATCTTTCTTTAAAATTATAGCGTTATTTATTTAGAATCAATGGTGTTGGTCTGTTAGCAAAATATCTCATGACCCTCTGGACAGATTTTGAAACATCTTTCAAGAAATAATAAACGGATGTATACTGCTGATTAACTTTTGAGTACAGTTGAATTGAAGATTGCTGCAGCAGGCAATTGAAATAAGCCAACTCAAAAATGGTTATAATTCAGTTAATTTTACAGATATGGAGTTAAGTGATTGTTTGTTTAAAGTTATTTTATATATTCTTTTAAATAATGGGGTGATATAAGATTTTTTCTTCTTTCTGCACTCTTTTCATTCAATGTTTTCTTTTTGATGAATTTGTTTTCTTTTGTCTCTTTTAAATGAATGAATAAATAAATTAAATTAAATATTAAATGGCTTTACATCTGCTAAGTTCATGGCATAAACCAACACAGACATGTTCCTGTTTTTAGTGTTTTACATGCTTTATATTGTAGCTGTATTATGATATGATGCGAAGCCACGGAGCTCCCAGGCGGAAGCTGACAGCAGCTGCCCGGAAACAAGGCGCCATTCCCGGCATGAAAAAGAAAAACACACCGCTGAAGCCCAGAGCTCAAATGTCCGGCGTAAAACTAACTTGACCGCGGTTTAATGTGGCGCTATGGCTCTGCAGACATTGAACGTTGTTGTCTTGCAGTGTTGAGGGTAAAATATTTCCACACAACGCACATGTTACGATGAAAAGTCGGCTAGCTGCTAGCTAAGATGCTACGTGACTCACCAGTGTTGTCCGATCTTGCGACAGAAGCGTCCAGCTCCATGTAAACAATCCATAACGTGACCAGCTCCATGTAAACAATCCATAAACAAACGACCCGCTCTTTCAAAACGATGCCAAAACAAACCCAACAGAGTACTCAGTCAGCCCCTCACGCTTGTAGCTGCCTGCAAACTATGAACTGGATTTCCTGAATGTGAGGCGGGTCTTGTTACTCTGGGTTCATGAGACACGCCTCCGTTCAGGAAATCCATCCCATAGTTTGAAGCCAACGTGCATCATGGGTTGGATCGATACGTAAACAAGGCTGGTATCGGCATAGACGTTATGATATCTATGGGTATCGGTATGTGCCATGAGCATTTGTTCCGCTTCTGCTCGGAGCACGGGCCACAGGGCGGGCCATGGTCCATCATACACGGGCATGGGCCCGCGCGGGCCCGTGTGTAGAACCGCCACTGAGAACATGTCAACCATGAAACATGAACACTTCTCTGAGCAGCAGCTGTTAACATGTTGCAACCATCATGTTTTTGAAACCAGTGCAGTCCATGTGAATGATGAATGAATATCTTTATTGGCAATTTATTGCACCAGGGTACAAAGTTCTGCAATTGGCGCACGCACCATCCGAAGAGGGACGTACGCACGGAAAGTCGCAGCAGTCTGGAACCGCGCCACCACAATAAGATAAGGAAAAAGGAAAACACAATAGGTATCATTTGTGATATTCAAAAAAAGAATCTATCAAAGATTGTCTTAAGACACTCTATGATAAAGTCCCAAAAACTCTATCAGCATTAAGCACAACGAGACAAGACATTGTTGCAGTTTGATGACAAGCAAGGAGATCAAAAAGTCTGTGAGTAACATTCAGATAAGCACAGTTCAGCAGTTGTCTCAGCTCGGCGCCTCCGAGCGCACACACAGAGATCTCTGGGGGAGGGGGAGGAGGAGTGCAGCAAGGTCTCTCAGCTTCGACTCCAGGAGAATAATTTCCAGACAGCCTTCTTTTCAAGGTCGTGCAGAAACTAGATTAGATAGTTCTTTTGTTTATCTTCAATCCAGGCCACAGTGTACATTTTACAGCAGCCTTCCAAGTCCAGGTCAGGGCTTAAAGACTTCCGGCATGGTGCCGGATTTCCGGCTTTTGACCAAACTGTAAAAAAAAAAAAAAAAAACTGTTCACCTCAGCTTAACTTTGATGGACAGCGATTACATCCAATCACATTGAAGCTCACGTTGTTTTGACCAATTACTAACAGAAGGCGGGTCTAGCGTGTGCATGCAATGTCAGTCAAATCACATGCGGAGGTCGTCGTCACACCGGGAGGACTCCCTCCTCCGTAGTCGCGCTTTGGTCCGCTGGCCTTCTGCTCGCGCGGCTTCACAGGAGGTGAGTAGGGATAAGACGATGACGAAATGGGCGTGGACAAATACAGAAGGGGCGTGAACAAATACAGATCTCGCGAGAGCAAATACATGCCTCGAGGGAGCAAATTACTCTCGTGCGAGCGCAAATCAGCCCTGCGCACGCAATGGGGATGAGCGCGAGCGTAGAAAAGAGATCCAAGCGCGCGCACGTGCGCTCGGAGGACAACTACATGCTCTCGCGTGCAAAATGTATCTACTGACAGACTCTCCCTCTCGCTCACGGTTCAGACTTTTGGCAGCCAGTGGGAGGATCCAGACCACGACACATGATTGGCTGCAGTCTTCCTGTCCTCTGTGATTGGGTGTAACACTTCCTGAACCTGAAAATGTAAAATACTGTAAATAGATACCTCTGGACTATTGAGAATGAACTTTCTTGTTAAATAAATAGATTTATCTAAATATACTTCAAGTACATTGTTATAAAATATATTTTGTTGCACTTTATGAAGTACTATTTTTTGCTAAATATAAAATACATTTCAATCAAATATATTTCTAAAAGGAATCTTCATATAAACTTTTTAACTGCACGTTTCATTCAACCTTTATTTATGCATCTCATTGAGCCTCGAGGACTCATTTACAAGAGAGACCTGGCTACAAACAAAGAATGATGACAACAGTGACAACAATAGACAGTTATGAAAGAGGCATACAGATTTTTTTTAACAAATTAAAATAAGATGGCAAAAACAGCTAGATTATAAGGTGAATGTAGAAAAGTAAAAACAGGAACTTTAGAACAATGTGTGTGATCACTGGTCAGTGGAAGTTCTGCTGGACTTCTCATTTGGTTCTGGGCGATGAAAACAAATGGTTGGAACCTCCTTCAGTCTCACACGGCCTGACTGTGTCTTTGTGAAGTGCCCTCTCACAAAATGTGCCTGTAGAGTGATACTAGTTTATTTCCTTGCACATTTCTTTCACAGATAAACATTTTGAGCCCTGATTAAAAATGTTTGTGCAGATTAAAGGTGGTGTGACATGATTTTGTAACTATGCATAAAATTGCCCAACATAAATATCTTTTATCATTCAACTATGTTCGTTTTTGCAAACAAACTTATAAATATATTTAATTTTGATTTAAGATTGATTTTAAACTTCGCACCGTGTTTATTCATGGGAAATCCGATTACACACGAATGCACCATCTGTGACGTAGTGTGAGGCAGAGGGCTCAGGTCTCTTTAATAGCGGACAATTTAAAACCTGACATATTTATCAATCTATGTGAAGATTTGAGTTATTTGTCTTCAGTTGTGGGAAGCAGAAAATTGTTTGGGTGATGGAACAAGAAACAGCAGGATCTAATTTAGGACTGATGCTGTATGAGACTTACCATTCAGCCTGAACTTCAGGTGGAGGGAGGCGGGGGTCCAAGGGTGCAGCTTTGTTGCATCCTTCACAAAGTATTTCATCTTTTGGGTCAAATCAATTTTAAATCAAAATTATATATATATATATATATATATATATATATATATATATATATATATATATATATATATATATATATATATATATATATATATATAGGTTTGTTTGCAAAAACAAACATAGTTGAACACAAGATACTGTATTTATGTTGAGCCATTTTATGAAAAGTTAAAAAATCATGTACGTAACAAATCTGTCATTAAATAATACAAATACATGTGTGTTGTTATACTGTACAGTATAACATACACTGTGTGTATGTTATACTGTACAGTATATACCAGTGGCGGGCCGTGCATTTGACACCTAGGCCTTCAGTAGTGTTCCGTCTGAATCAATCCAAGCCTCAATAACTATTTTATGGCTATAAACTTCTACTACAGGTACAGCTGTGACACACATAAAAAAGCATCAAAAATAACCTGATAAAACTGCAATATTATTTAGGAATACTGTATAGCAACATTTTACTCACCAAAAATCCTGATTATTTGTTATTACACTGTCTTTAATATTATATTAATAATTGATAATAAATATTTAATATCCCCAGGTAATAATTTGAGGTCTCAACTTCTGTTATGATCTTGTCTGATATTAGACAGAGTTTTGTGTGAGACAATAAAAAGATGGCAAAAATGCTGAACAGGACACATAATGTATTATAAAATTATAAAATGAATAAATAAAATAAAATAAAAATAAAAAATGTTAGTTGAACCTTTGAAATTTTGAGGTTTTTTCTAAACACAAAGACAATTTCTACCTGGATCAGAAGGACTCATACGTGCGCATGCTCTTTGTGGACTTCACATCTGCCTTCAACACCATGATCCCCCAAACTCTGATAGACAAACTATCCACACTTGGACTAAGCCCCTCCGTTTGTAACTGGGTCTTAGACTTCTTAACAAACAGACCACAGTCCGTGAAGATCCACAACTTCTCCTCCTCCACCATAACCCTCAGCACTGGCTCTCCTCAAGGATGTGTGCTGAGCCCTCTTCTGTTCACTCTGCTCACATATGATTGTACAGCCACACATCCAGGCTGTCATATTGTTAAGTTTGCAGATGATACAGTTGTGGTGGGATGCATCACAAACAATGATGAGTCCAGCTACAGACAGGAGGTGGAACATCTGGAGAGCTGGTGCAAAGAGAATAACCTTCACATGAATGTGAAGAAGACAAAGGAGATGATTGTGGACTTCAGAAGGAACAAACAAACACACACCCCACTGAACATAGGTGGATCTGCAGTGGAGGTGGTCTCCAGCTACAAATACTTGGGTGTACACTTGAATGATAACCTCAGCTGGAGCAACAACACCACCAGCCTGATCAAGAAAGGTCATCAGAGACTCTACTTCCTCAGACGGCTGAGACGAGCTGGTCTGAGCAGCCCAGTTCTCACCTCCTTCTACAGGTGTGCAGTGGAGAGCATCCTGTGCTCCAGCATCAATGTGTGGCATGGAGGCTGCACAGCTGCAGAGAGGAAAGCTCTACAGAGAGTGGTGAAGGCTGCACAGAAGTCTGTTGGAGTCAGTCTCCCCACCATCACAGACATTTACACCTCCAGATGCAGGAAAAGAGCCACCTGCATCATGAAAGACCTCACTCACCCAGCACACTCACTCTTTGCCCCACTCCCCTCAGGACGGAGGTTGAGGAGCATCAAATGTAGAACCACTAGACTGAGGAACAGCTTCTACCCTGAGGCTGTTAGACTCATGAATAAATAAACAATAAGAATAATCACTGCAAAATATCACATCATGCTGATCTGTTTCTTGTTGCTGTGTTCATCTGTGATCATCTGCTCCTACAGACTCATGTTCGTGCTGCTGTTTATAATGATGTTTTTCTATTACTCTAGGGCTTAGTGTATTACTAGTTGATGTTTTCTTAGTTAATTCTAGATGTTATTACTGTTTTTCTCTTGCATTTGTTGTTGGATGTAACTGAGACCCTGTGTACATAATCTCGTTTTCATCACATGTACCACATGCGGTGCAAATTACAATAAAGACTCTCTGACTCTGACTGACTCTGACAATTTACAGATATATGAAAGGGAAAAAAACAACATATAAAATGAAAGGTAGCAACAGATGAAAAAAAAATCATATTTGCTCCTTCTTAAAACAACAATCAATTCAAACAATAATTATCTATAAATAATATAACAAAACTCACCAGAGTGTGTGGAACAAACTATCAGTTATTTTGGGACATGCAGAAAGTTGTACCATGATGTGTCACCGCTGAATCAGGCCATTCTTCTTAACATATGAGCTCCTGCTTCGCGTTGTTTCCAGCAGCAAACACCGCGGTAAAGTTAGTTTGAGGTTGGACGGAGCAACACAGCGCTGAAGACACGCTGACACGGAGCTTGAATCATAGATATATATCTATGGAACCGACTATCACATAGATCTATGGACTATCAACTTCCGCGCCGCGGGTGTGACGTCACACGTTGACTATCCAATCAAAGCGGGTGAATAGCTGACATTTCCGTGTTGGTTGCGGTGAATACTCTTGGTGACGCGTTTAGCATCAGGTCTCGCCAACTCAAAATCTGATTGGTTGAAGCAACAGCTTGGATAGCGCTGCAGTGAGAAGCGGAGCTGCGAGAGAAGGCTTCTAATCTACCTAGCAACAAGTAGTGGCTAAAATGTGATTGGTTAAAGGCTTAAATATTAAAATACACTCTGGAAGCAGAGCAAACAGGGAGGTAGCAATGAAAGGAAGCGGTCAGACCATTTGGGATTATTTAATACGTATTCATGGACAAAATATAATAAAAATAAAAAATATTAATTTTTAATTTTAATTTTAAATAATTTTAAGGCCTTCTCTGAAGGCCTTGCAGGCCCTGAGGGTCCACCACTGGTATATACATGATACACACACATTGTATTAATATACCGGTACATAATATTTGAACACTGCAACATTGTCAGATTAGAACTATCAGTTTGTTTTGATTTTAGGTCCCCTGTTACTCTCATGTGAATAAAGCAGTGGGATAATGTCTGTACAGAAAATATTCTATAACACAAGTTCATCTTTTGGGTATTACTACTGTTCTGGAAGTTGGAAATGTCTTAATAATTTAGTTTGAAAATGAAGAAAAAAGAAAACTTCCACAGTTTTGATCTATCTGTATTTTATTTTGAAGGAGAATTTTGAGTTGGCAGTGCATTGTGGGGTAGCAGCAGTTATAGTTATATATTATATATACTGTACTGTAGTTATATATTGAAGCTCTTGGCCCTGACCTCTCTGGATGGTTTTCAGAATCTGTTGGAATCCTGGCAAAAACCAATGCAGATATGTTCCTGTCTTTGATATTTTTTTGTACATCTACCTTGTAATGTTTTTGCAACTTTTTCTTTCCTTTTGTTTATTGTAATATATTTGTATCATTGATGTTCATCATTCTTTAGTTTGTAGCAGGTCGCTTTCGTAAATGAGCCCTCGAAGCTCAATAAGATTTACCTGACTAAATAAAGGTTGAATGAATGAATAGTTAGGAAAACGTTTTTGCAGAGAGAAAGCCTGTCTGTTAATGTATAAATTTCACCTCTTGAGTCATCAATCTTTTCTTTCACCTCCAAAAGCAATGGCTGTAAGTTCGCCATCTTATTTTAATTTGTTAAAAAAAATCTGTATGCCTCTTTTAACTGTCTATTGTTGTCACTGTTGTCATCATTCTTTGTTTGTAGCCAGGTCTCTCTTGTAAATGAGTCCTCGAGGCTCAATGAGATGCATAAATAAAGGTTGAATGAAACGTGCAGTTAAAAAGTTTATATGAAGATTCCTTTTAGAAATATATTTGATTGAAATGTATTTTATATTTAGCAAAAAATAGTACTTCATAAAGTGCAACAAAATATATTTTATAACAATGTACTTGAAGTATATTTAGATAAATCTATTTATTTAACAAGAAAGTTCATTCTCAATAGTCCAGAGGTATCTATTTACAGTATTTTACATTTTCAGGTTCAGGAAGTGTTACACCCAATCACAGAGGACAGGAAGACTGCAGCCAATCATGTGTCGTGGTCTGGATCCTCCCACTGGCTGCCAAAAGTCTGAACCGTGAGCGAGAGGGAGAGTCTGTCAGTAGATACATTTTGCACGCGAGAGCAAGTAGTTGTCCTCCGAGCGCACGTGCGCGCGCTTGGATCTCTTTTCTACGCTCGCGCTCATCCCCATTGCGCGCGCAGGGCTGATTTGCGCTCGCACGAGAGTAATTTGCTCCCTCGAGGCATGTATTTGCTCTCGCGAGATCTGTATTTGTTCACGCCCCTTCTGTATTTGTCCACGCCCATTTCGTCATCGTCTTATCTCCATAAGTAGGAGTCCGTTCATGTGTGCGCGCAGCTCTTGTTTGGCTGCACTGTGTGTGCAGCGAATCAAAGCCCCCCCTCCCCCGCACACACACAGGCTCCAATGTTCCCTCTTATGCCTCGGATATAGTCGCGCTTTGGTCCACAAGCTGGAGCGCGCGTGCTGCGCGTGCACTGTGCATGCGTTTATAGTGTGGCACGGCAGCGCATGGCAAAGTGCTGTTCTTTTACTGACCAGCAGGTGGCAGTACCCTCTAAAACCTGTGCATATGTTGCAAGAAAGGGTGTAGAAGAAGAAATCTACCGTAGAAGAAGAACTGTTTGACGTCACACAACAAAAACAAATAGCTTTCCGCTCGCTCGGGGAATTTAATACAGTTGAATCACATAAAAAACATTCCTCCATGCGTCGCGACGCCGTTTCCACGACCACAGCGGCGCAGACAGCTGCAGGCTCTGGCGTGAAGGCTGTCGGTGAGGTCCCTACCCGACCTGTCAATCAATTCGGCGCGCGCGCTAGGCTTGCGGAGCTTCAAAATCTGGGAGGTGCACGACGCGAAACCAACGCGCTGGCCAAAGCGCGGGGGCGGGGACTTCGCGATTGCGTCACTTTGGCCGCGCGCCCTATGCGACGCGTCAACTATATCCGAGGCACACTGCCCGGACATTCTTTGCGCACAATAAAATCTTTGTGCGCATCCAAATTAACTCCTGACAGCCTGCCGGTCCGCCTCAACTTAAAATGATTAATGGACAGCGATTACATCCAATCACATTGAAGATCACGGTGTTTTGACCAATCAAAATCCGGAAGGCGGGTCTTACAAGCAAGCACGTTTGTCTGCAGCTTCACAGTCAGATCATGAGGGACCAAGGAGGAAAATACACTTTTTAAAAACTTACAGTAAAATAAACATTTTGTCAATAAAAAAAATAATACAGTAATGTGGAGATTTTAAACAAAAACCCTACAAGCATTAAAATAAAAATCATCGAAATTAGCAAAGCTGGGCACCGCTAATTAAAAAATTAGTTCCACAATTTCTAAAACGCTTATTAATTTTTTTAGGTCCACAATTTCAAATGCACAAAGGCCTTATCAAAATTAGGGGAAGCTAATCTAATCCGCTATTTATATTCAACAATTTGTAGCCAGCAACGTTTTGCAATATCTGCACCACACTGCCAACTACAGGCGTATAAACTAATATACACCTCACCTTGCCCTACTTTTTAACAGCGATTCGCTCCGGGTGTCATCTATTAAAATACAACTTTCACTCAGGGTCCAAAATTTTAAAAGTTGTTTAATGTGTGGAATGCTTTTCGACTGCTTCTTTGTCCTTTTTTTGTTTGTTTATTGTAGATTTTTCATTAAAAATGCATCGATAAACTTATTTTTAACTGTTTTCTGGAAAACTGAAGTGCCCTGCAATGCATTATGGGTATACAGATGACGAAGGTGCTATACAAATAAAGTTTATTGTTTATTATTTAATGATTTATTTTTAAGCCACAAAATGAAAAAGCTGTGAATTTGTGCTTGTTAATTTCTGTGCACATGTCATGTGCATGCATGAAAACCTTGATTTTCTTTGGAAAGAAATAAAGAAGAAATAAAAAAACATTTCCAGACACTATTTTACTGTATTACTGAAAAAACACATCTACTCAAAAATTGTGGTGGCCATGAGTAAATAAACACAATGTGATTAAACAAATATATAAAAATATAAAAAGTATATACACAACAAAATGCCTATAAAACATAAGCTGGTGAAAATTCTCAGTCGTCCAGGACATGATAAAATCAAAAAAGGCGTTCAATACAAGATCAACTGGACTTTATTTGTTGCAGAAAACGTTCAGAATGGCAGCTGTGAGACTGAAGTTTTATGCGTTTTATTAGTATAAAACTTCTTCTCAGTCTTACAGCTGCCATTCTGGATTGAAAAAGCCTTTTGGATAAAGGGTGAAACGTTTTCTGCAACAAATAAAGTCCAGTTGATCTTGTATTGAACGCCTTTTTTGATTATAAAACATGAGAAATAGAAAAAAAATGTTTTTAGTCACTTAGTGTAACAGTTTTATTCCCTGCCCTTCCTCAACTTCAGGCTACTCTGACTGTTCTTCTGTGCTCATCTCCAGCTGCACTGGAGGGGATGGGTGTGTTATATTTGGTGAACAGATCGATGAGTACCTGCTCACCCAAAAAGGCAGCATCGGTCAACACCACGTTTAAATCTCAAATACACGGGTGTGTCGCCACGGCATTTATACATGATGAAAGTAACCCAAATACATAAAACTAACGACTCGCCGTCGAATGGTCGACACAAAACGCACAATAAAATCCTTCGGCCACGTTAATTTGGCTTGAAACAGCTGGGTTTTCTAAGGATTTCCATTAGTAACCCACAACCAACCGGCAGACAGTTAGCGTCTATAGGTACTCAACAGATTTAATGAAAAGTAATAAAAATACATGAAAATAACGACTCACCGTCGCGTGGTATACACAGAACACAAAATAGAATCCCCCGGCCGCGTTAATTTGGCTTGAAACAGCTGGGTATTCTAAGGATTTGTCCAAGTACCCAGCACAAACAGCTAGCCACGGAATTAGCCTCTGAGTTCACCTCTAACCCGGAAGCTGTCGAGATGGAATAGTCCATTTTTAGTAGGGGGATAATGAAATCAACCGTTTTTTAAATTGCTTATTTAATGATTGTTTTCATCGTAACTATAATTATTTTTATGTTAAATGTAGATTAACAAGCAGGATCAATGTTAGGAATTAGGTGACTGGCCGGGGCGCGGCGGGGCCGGGGCCTCATGCTGATGGGATCCCCAGGCATTTACCTACATGGTAGATCCCCCCCTCTGCTCCCTCCCCCCTCCAACCCTCCCTCACCCTCACACCCTCCTCCTCTCTGCTGTTTACGGTAGGGAAAAAGGTAAAACAAGCAGCATTATGAGCTTGTAAATAAGTTTATTGGTTTTTACTGATAGATAATTAGTTATTAGCGGTACTGCATTTTAAATAAAAATAGCAGAAATCCGCTTATGAATTATAAAAGTTAGTCAATTCACAAAAACGCTGACAAAAAGTTTAGGTCCACTGTAAGCGGAATAGCGATTTAGCGCTCCCCTAGCGGTCTGTGCCCACCTTTGGAAATTAGATACTGTATATTTATTCGAGGCTGACAGTTTAATTAATAAGGTTGATTTTCCCTCTGAGGAACATGAATAAATAAAGTTAAAGGGTTAAAATGTCTACCATGAAACATGAACACTTCTCTGAGCAGCAGCTGTTAACATGTTGCAACCATCATGTTTTTGAAACCATTGCAGTCCATGTGGTGTTGGTGTGCAGTCCATGTGCATGAAAAAGTCCATGAACTCTAAAAAAGCTAGAAGCAGCAGAAAAAGGAAACAATGAAACAAAATGTCCTTACTTTGACTGAAGTGTAGGTAGACACTGATGTTTTTCTCAAGTTCAAACCTGGATCAGATGGAACTGCTTAGCCAGTGCTCAACCATGAATGATGGGAGCATTTTAGGCCAGGTGTGGGCTCAGTGGTGTGTTCAACAACGTGGTCAAGATGGCGCGTCCCTTTAAATAGTCCGGTAGGGTTGCCCCACCCCTACTCAAGGGTCACGCGCACTGTCATGCGCATTGTCATGCGCGAACACTCAAGGCACTGTACCCCTCCCCCACCTTGCCGCTTGCCGTAGTGTTGCACTTTTTTTGCCGTATCTCGATTACATACTTCTAATGTACCTCTGTCGTAAGTCTGTTTTTTCGGTCGTATGTCGATGGCATTCTTTCAAAGAGGCCTGTCGTAAGTCTGCGTTGCCGTAGGTCGCAGGTGTCGTACCTCGAGGGTTACCTGTAATCTGAAGAGTTTCCACTCGATAGAATATGATGATAGTCAGAAGATGAAGCACAATAAAGTTTGAGCCGTGTCCCTGAAACTACGACGTACTGAAACAGCCCCAGCGCTGCATGTTTTGTTTTTTAATTTATTTATTCAAAATAAAACAAATTTCATCAGAAAAAAAAAACACTGAATGAAAAGGTGCAGAAAGAAGAAAATAGTCTTATAATATCTGCCCCTTGTTTAAAAAAATACAAAATAACTACAAACAACAACCTTCACTTGAACAATCTCCAAACTGAAAACAAAACAACTTCAGGTATCCTTCATCTGCACTATACCTTCCCAACAACTTTAGTCATCGCTTAAAACATATAAATAGTTTTAGAAATGTTTATGGTGATATCAAGTCAACTCCACAATCCTGTTTCCTGATTTACAACTCGGCTCCTTCAGACTAGGTCTATATGAAGGTTTTACAATACATTCCCTTCAGGTTATAATGACTTTTTAAACAAATTTTAATTAAATATTTGGGGGTAGTATTTTTATTAGTTTTATACTGATGTTCAACCAA
>JBBPBX010009327.1:13324-24624 GCA_038048925.1 Garcialebias charrua
AAAGTCAACTTTATTGTCAGAACTGCAATATGTACAGGACATACACAGGATTGAAATTGCGTTTCTCTCAGTCCCTCGGTGCAACAGTAACCATTTAAACACTAAAACACTGAAACATTTAATAAACATAAGCATAAAATAGTAAAAGTGTAACACTGTCCTGAGTTTTTGCATAGTAGTATAAAAGTATGAAAATTTACACCAACACTAAAACACTAAACATTTAATGAACATAAGCATAAAATGAAATAATAAAAGTGTAATACTGTCCTGAGTTTTTGCATAGTAGTATAAAAAAAGTATAAAAAGTATATCTATAAAATAAACTGAAGGTTCTAGCATTGACATTTGCAAAGAGTGGCAAAGCAGCATATGAGTTAATGTACACAGTATATGTATGAGGTAGTAGTTGATGTTGGTATAGAGGCAAAAGTGGCATATGCAGTAAGGCACATTGGGCATCCTTAAATAAGGCTGGTCAGAGAATAGTGTACAGGTAGTCCCCGACTTACGAGCGCCTTTACATACGAGGTCCCGGACTTACGAGCTGGCGAACAAGCAGTAAATTTGTAAAAAATACAGCATTTGGAATGTGGTACAGTCAGTAAACTGACCAGTACCTAAAATTCTACACTTGTCGTTTAGCAATAATCTCACAAATGTCTGTTGTTGGCACAGTACAGGCATCCATTCTTTTTACAATGTTTGGGGTCATGTTTTGGTTGCGGCAAATGGGTTCATAATGTTGTTGTACAACCGCATGCTTGTCCCTTATGTCATGGCTTGCACTGTTTAAATTTCCAGGTGAGCAGAAAGCTTTCAGTTTTGTTCTGATTTCTTTAGCTGGCTCCTTCCAAGAATTATATGCTCTGTTAAATGCTAATTCATGTTTCTTTGCATCCTGTTCATGCCTTTCTTTGCCCTTTTCAGTTAGGCGTCTTTCACGATTGCTGGATCTCACCTTTTGCTGTTCTATGTTGTCAGGTTCTTCAGCAGGGTACAACATTTTGTTCATTTAGTGGGTGTGTTTGCTCTTTGCAGTAATGTCTGGACTTAAACTTGAATGTGTGTTGCTTTAACTTTAAGACTATGTGGGAAACAACACTCATATCAGACATCTAAACCATTTATGTAAAAGATTTGGCATCCACCCATATAACAAATATAACTGTAAATACTGCTGATATACCACAAATTATTTAGAGGATGAGTAACCCATACAATTTAAGAAATTACATTTACTCAATGCACAGACACCATGAAACGGTTGATGACGTCACTTGTTACAACCGCCGTCTTGTTTAACCGTTACTTGTTACAACTGCCATATTGCTTAACCATTACTATTGTTCAATAGTTTGGGTCTAGATTTAAATAGGGTTGTCAAGTTGCAATACCTGAACCTTTATGAATAACCGAGTCAGAGTCCAATATGAAGAGCCGTGATGAAGTGGCAATTATTCTTGACAGGAGTAGTGTCTCTCTTGGCTGGCGCAGGTCTCGTTCAACTGACCCGTGGGTTGCACTCGTCTGGTACCATCTTTCACTCAGCGACGAGTTTTCACTCAGCGACGAGTTTTCACTCAACGTCGAGTTTTCACTGTAGCAGTCCCTCAGACCCAAGAAAATATGGAGAGCTTCGACGAGTGCAGTAAAGTCGTATTTACTGCTTTCAAGACCAAGTTTGAATACACCTGAATACACCAAGAAAACTAAAAGAAAAGAAAATACATTTGCTTAAGTGCTTTTGTTTGACACAAAACAAATACATTATATAAAAACGCTAACTTCACAAACTAATACAGCTCTAAACATGTACCTCGCTCCGCTGTCCAAGGGCTGCAAAGTTTATGGCAGTAAAGTCCATCTTTCTGCTAGGAAGCCTTTAGCCAGTTCTCAAGAATGCGTGCGCTACAGTCCAGAGTCACAAAGATGAAGAATATCCTCCTCTTCCTCTTGTCCGTGGGATATTTGAGCCCAAAGTTTTTTTGTTTTTTTTTGTTTGTTTTTTATTGAACCAAATATTGACAATAGTCCAAAAATATCATACAGAACAGAGTCCATTACAAGAAAGTAAAATAAAACAAAAAGCAAAAATTAAACAAAGATATAAGATATAATTTGAGCCCAAAGTGCTGACTGACAGGAGACTAGTGACACTTCCTCTTATTTTTCGGTTTAAATGAAAGCACTAAAGGCCGAGATACACTGAAGCAGACTCCGTATATGCGCGTATACGCGCATATTTTGTGCGTATGTTTTTGCTGCTTTACTTCAGCTCACGTTCTCCTTGTTGTAATATGAGCAGCAGCACACGCAGGGACTCAACTGAGCTTGCTGATTGGTCACTTGCTGACACGCCTACTGAATTGATTGACAGCGCTCAGTCAGCTGAAAGNCCCAGAAGGTGAGACAGTGAAGATCCCAGTTGCAATAAAAATCCTGAACGAGACCACCGGCCCGAAAGCCAGTGTGGAGTTCATGGATGTGAGTATTTATGACGGGGCTGTTTGTGTCTATTTGTATTCACGCTTTCCGTGTCGGAGCTGTAAAGTGTTAGTGCTGTCAAAGAGACGGCCAAGGTTGTCTCTTTGTGGGATTGTGCATTTGGCGGTAAATTCTTATGAGAGTACCATCAGAGTCAGGGCTTGTAATAAAGAGAATTTCCGCATGCTGTACAGCCGTGCATGCATTGAACAAGACTCTTTTTTAAAAAAAAGCAGCAGTAGTTTATGGGATATGGTTTTATTGAAATCCAGGAGTGCTATGAAGATTGGAAACCACTTTATCTATGTCATTGTTTTCTATTTCCCCTCCTGAACTTGCAAATGTCAAGACATAGCTGTTTCTCTTATTACATTGCAAATGATTTTGCAGAGTGACAGTAGCGCCTTACAACCAGTTCAAATCACAGTTCTGTAGCCTAAAATGTTTGAAAATCATTTGAAACATCAATAATTAAAGTCGTTGCTCACTTGTTGTGACTCCTACAAAGGGAACTGCTGAAAAAGTAAAATACCGTATTTTCCGCCATAAACATTGCAACCTCGTATAAGTCGCATCTATTATGTGTCACCGCTGACGCGTCGCGTATGTTACGCGTCACCGCTGACAACCCGGAAATGTGGGCCGGTGTTTTGCCAAAATTGTATTGGCTGCCAAATGGCCACAGGAGCGTGCACGGAAGGACTTTAACAAGATTAACACTTAAAAACAATTGTTTGTTTGCTGAAAATTTTAGGAAAGGTGTGTCTGAGCTGAACTTTTCCTTAATAAATGCACATAATGGTCAAATCAGCCGAATAAAAAATGAAAAAACGGTAGTGTCGCTGCCTCAGTTCTGTGAAGCATGGATGCGCAGTGAGCGGAAACGCTGCATTTCTTTAAAATTTAACCAGATTAATACCTAAAAAAAAATGTTTGCTGACATTAAAGTAAAGGTGCGTCTGAGCTGAACATTTCCTTAATAAATGCATGTAATGGTCAAATCAGCTGAATTTAAAAAATAATTTTGCTACCTCAGTGCTGCAAAGCGTGCACGCGCAACGAGCGGAAATGTTGCATTTCTTTAAAATTTAACTAGATAAACACCTAAAAATATATATTTGTTTTGCTGACATTATAGTAAAAGTGTGTCTGAGCTGAACTTTTCTTAATAAATGCACTTTGACGGTTAAAACATGGCAAAATGAAGCCGGCAAAATAAAGCGGGTTCAAAATTACTGCACGCTCACCCACCCATAGTGATGACAGAAACACCTTTATTTATTTATTTATTCATACCCGTTGAATTCTTCATCCTCTGTGTCACTGGTGAAGTGTTCTGCCAACTCCTGAGGTAACAGGTAGTTGATGCAGCACTCAGAGCACTGCCTCCTCTTCCTCCTCCACGTCCAGCAAACATCCTGCCTTCCTGAACCCCGACTGGATGGATTCTTTAGTGACTGAGGTCCACGCTTTATCCATCCATCCGAGGACCTGCTGGAACGTCGCGTGGCACATCCGTCCTGTAGCCGTGAAGCTGTGCTCTCCGTCCACTCCTCCCAAAGGCGGCGCAGAGCTGCTTTGAAGCTCCGGTTCACAGAAATGTCCAGAGGCTGCAGCACTTTGGTCAAACCTCCCAGGATTATGGCAGGAATGGAGTTATGCTGCGTTCCAGTTACCTCGTATTCTGGGAACTGGGAAGTGGTAGTGACGTCATTTCCCAAGCTACCACTTGAAAACACGTTCCGGTTCTCCCAGTGGAAAATCAAGATGGACGCACGCTTTGTTTTTGTTGCTGTTTCCAAATATAATAAATTACTAACCAGATATGCACTCCTGACACAGAACATGTCAGAGGAGGAGGATGACCGCCGAAGGTAATTGATTTAATATATATTTTTCTCTAATTCTTCAATGTAAATCGTTGGGAAAAAAGAAAAACTGGCTTTACAGCTAAGAAAACAAAAAAACAAAAACAACGTGATTAAATACACGCAACAACATTTTAGAACTTTTATTTTAGTAAAAGTTAAGGCCTTTACTTATGGTACATCCTGACCAAACGCGTTTTCAACGGCAGGAACGTCCAGTTTACATGCAAAGTCAATGGGGGACGCACCTCCAGCCACGTCTTGGCGTCGGGCGTCACGTGACGTGCGTGTTGAGCGTGCTGGAAAAGCGTTTTCCGTGCACGTGAACCCGCTTCAGCCTCCAAGCACGCGTTGATCATTGCTGAAGTTTTCGCCGTTCAAACGTTCAAACGCCGTTCAACTCTGGTTGATCAGGGAGAGTCGGGGGGGAGGAGAGAGGGGGAGAGTCCCTATGTGACGCGGAAACGAGGGGGCGCGCGCACTATGTGACGTATTGGGACACAGAAAAAACCCGCGGAGTCATGGACTATGGAAGAGAAATCTGTGTGTTCGCGACAACTCCTTCACGACCAGTCAAGTCTGCTCTCTACAGAGACTGGCAGAGTGCAGTGAGGAACTCGGTGTACCGGTAAGCTCCTCCCACACCCCCCGCCGCCACACCGCCGCAGCTTCTCGTTCTGGTCAGGACACAACTGGGTCCAGTGCGTCCACTTGCGTGCGTGACGAGCCTTTTTGCCGTTGAAAACGCGTTTGGTCAGGACGTACCATCACTGAAGACGCAAGTATCCACCATTTTGAATGGAAACTGGGAGCAGAAAAAATTATCCCACTTTACGAGTGGGAGTTTACCACTAGAGCGGGCGTTCCGGTTTCAATCTACCACTGGGAACTGGGAAATTCCTACAATATGAGGTAACCGGAACGCAGCATCCATCCATCCATCCATTTTCTTCCGCTTATCCGGGGTCGGGTCGCGGGGGTAGCAGCCTAAGTAGGGAGGCCCAGACTTCCCTCTCCCCAGCCACTTGGAGCAGCTCCTCTGGGGGAATCCCAAGGCGTTCCCAGGCCAGCCGAGAAACATAGTCCCTCCAGCGTGTCCTGGGTCTTCCTCTGGGTCTCCTCCCGGTGGGACATGCCCGGAACACCTCACCAGGGAGGCGTCCAGGAGGCATCCTAACCAGATGCCCGAGCCACCTCAACTGGCTCCTCAACTGGAACGCAGCATAAAACACTTTAATTTTATCTTTAAATTGCAGCATGATGTGCGCGTACACGCTGTCCATCCAGCAGGACTTTTTTTGCTCTAAAATATCCGTACACATACAAGTACACCGGTAGTCGTCAAAAGCCTAGAGGGCCCGTTAGCGCCCCTCGCGGCCAAAAGTGGTACTGCTCCATTTTTTTCTGTCAGAATGAATGGAAACGGTCATATCTCAGCCAAATATTGGTCTAAAAATATGGGGGAAAAAATCCATAAATACGTCGCTTCGCCGTATAAGTCGCAGGACATGCAAATTAGGCAAAAAACTGTGACTTATATGCCGAAAAATACGGTATTTAAAATTACCGTTGTGACTTAATGATGCTCTGCCAACGTCTTGTGAATTTTAAGCAGTTGAAGAGGTTACAGTAAACTATGATTGGAAGGTCGAGTTTGACTCCCCAAACCGTCAACATCAATGTGGGCGGGAAAGGCGAAGCACTCACACCTGCCTCCACCCTCAATTGCCCCACTCTGGGCCCTTGAGCAAGACCCTTAACCTCCACCTTCTGCTCTCCCGGGCGCCTTAGCTAGCAGCTCTCTGCTCCACACAGAGGGCTCTGGTAGCTCTGTTGTCTGTGGTTGTGTCAGGAAGGGCGTCCAGCGTAAAACCAATTGCCAAGTTAGTTCGTGCGAGTTAGTTCGCCGTGGCGACCCCTGAAGAAGGGAACCGCCGAAAGAAGTAAAAATACAGTTAATCGTAAAAATATTGTCAAAGAACGCACAGAAGCACAACTGTAGCCATATTTTACCTCTTTCTGGCACGCTCCTGTTTCCTACATATTTCCCCTTCCTCCCCTTCTTACTTCCTCCGTTTCTCCCAGCGGGAATTTCCGTCCATCCAGAGCCAATATGCTCTGTCTGCTGGCTTGTTAAACAGCAATCTAAAGGCAGGCTCACGCTCCGCCACTGAAAAACCGGCCACTGGAGTGCTTGCTTCATACACACTTGGAAAATCCACAAAGAAACTCACACCCATACGTATGCAAAGAGCAGATTTGTTGCGGCGATTGGCTTCCCCGGGTGGTTTTCGGCTTTGCATGTTAGAAACGCAGGGCGATTGGCTTGTGTTAGCAAATATGTGAATTTGAGTGTGGTGTGTGAAATGTGAAATCCCGGTGATACGTTAATTTAGTGCGCTCCGGAGCGGGCCTATCCTTGCTGGAACACACCCGTTTTGCAGAGCTCTGCGAGTCTATCACTGGATTTGTGTGTGTGTGTTAGGGGAAAGTGAGCAAGGGAGCAAGATGGAAAAGGCAGGTCAGCCGGCAGTAATGGAGGTCAAGGCTCGGGGAGATGAGAGAGAAACCAAAACACACACAAGCTCTCGCACACACATACGCACACTGGAGTCCTCGAACGTTCGCCTGGGGAGCAGAAAGTGTTTAGCTGGACATAGTTTACGACTTCCGGGTCTCTGGGGAGAACAGAGCGTGAACAAAAGCTCCCGGACTCCCGTTTTTCCTCCTCCTGCTCCCAAAGTGCAAGTTCAGCATCGCGGTGGCAGCCACTCTGCTGTGTGGAGTTGTCGGTAGGGGAGCAGGTGGTTTTATTCTTCGAAGACGTACAGGCGCCACTTTAGGCCTGAAGGCTCTGTTTAAATCACGGATGGTGCCAAAAGCTTCTCTATGGCCTACTTTGCACCCCCTATTTCGAATTAATGTACTCGTGCCACCACCACTCACCCTCTAAGCTCATTTTCTACCGTATAAATTTTTAAAGAAACCTTCTGTATCTATCAGCTGGCCTGAGGGCAAAGCCTGGATATACACCTCCTTGACCACTTGCCATATGCAAGTGTGCGTCCTTGAGTGCGAGTGTTCTAGAGAGCCTACGAGGGACTGAGTCCGCACGCCTGAGCAGGAGAGTCGTACGGGGAGAGTGTTTTCAAGCGACAGCGGTAACCGGGGCTTCTGTCACGAGCACCCGTCTTCGCAATCATAACACTTCATCAGCAGCGTACATCCTTCTGCTTGCAGCGCCGCAATAACAATTATCCAACGTTGAGTCCCAACTGTTCAAGCCTCTACGACGTCCATCTGCTGCGGAGAGAGACGAGAGGAAAGATGGACATGTGCGTGCAAGTGAAACAAGAGCTAATGAGATCGGATAAAAGTGGGTTTGCGTTTACCTTTTTTGCTTTTATAAAACCAAAGGGAAGCTTTTTTTTTTTTTTCTAACAGGAAGTCAGTCCCAGCAGCTCTTTCTCTGATTTTATCCTCAAATGGTGTCCCTATTCCTATAAATATTTGGGTATCTTGGTGGACTCGCATCTCTCTTTTATTTTTCACGTGGAAAACCTAGTAAAGAAACTGAAAGTTAAACTGGGTTTCTTTTTCAGAAACAGATTCTCTTTTATTTTTCACGTGGAAAACCTAGTAAAGAAACTGAAAGTTAAACTGGGTTTCTTTTTCAGAAACAGATCCTGTCTAACTCTGAATGCTAGGAAACACCTTGCAACCGTGACTTTCCCTCCCTTCATTGACTATGGTGACATCATCTATATGAATATGCTGGTGAAGATTCTCAGTCGTCCAGGACATGATAAAATCAGAACAAGCGCTCAATACAAAAACAACTGGACTTTTATTTGTTGCAGAAAACGTTTCACCCTTTATCCAAAGGGCTTTTTCAATTCAAAAGAGCAGCTGTGTGACTGAGAAGTTTTATCCAGGCTGACATGCCACACACCAACTTATGTAAATTGGAAGCTGAAATAACAGGTATGTGTGGGCGTTATTTCAGCTTCCAATTTACATAAGTTGGTGTGTGGCATGTCAGCCTGTATAAAACTTCTCAGTCACACAGCTGCTCTTTTGAATTGAAAAAGCCCTTTGGATAAAGGGTGAAACGTTTTCTGCAACAAATAAAGTCCAGTTGTTTTTGTATTGAGCACTTTTTCTGATCTATATGAATGCTCCTACAAGCACCCTGCAGATGTTGGATGCTGTCTATCATGGTGCACTAAGATTCATATTTGGCTGCAACTACCGTACCCACCATTGCACCCTGTATTCACTGGTTAACTGGTCATCATTAACATCACACTGACTCTTCCACTGGTACATTTTCATCGTTAAATAACTTCTCGGTCTGCTGTCTTCATACATATCCTCCTACAAGTTTGTGCTACAGCGTGCGCTCTCAGGACATTATTACCTGCAGTGTCCCCTTAGTGAGAACTGAACTAGGCAAAAGTGCCTTCTCTGACTTCGCTCCCGTTTCCTGGAATATTTTGCAAAAAGATCTGAAGCTCTCGACCTTGATCTCTCTAAGTGACTTTAAACATCAAGTTCCTGGCAAAAACCAATGCAGACATGTTCCTGTTTTTAGTTTTCTACACCGCCTTATAATCTAGCTGTTTTTTTTTTTTTTTTTGCTACTATTTTTCTTGATTGTCCTTTTGGTTGATACTTTGTTTTGATTTGTAAAAAAAAAGAGAGAGAGAGAGAGAGAGAGAGAAACTTAAATTTGTATGCCTATTTTATGACTGTCCATGGTTGTCATCACTCGTTGTTAAGAAATCAGGTCTCTCTTGTAATTGAGTTCCTGAGGCTCAATGGGATTAACCTGTATAAATAAAGGTTGAATTAATTAATTTACCAGAGTTGTGTATTACGAGCAGGCATGGCTCGCATTTTGATCCTCTATGTGCATTGGTGCACCATTTAAAAACGTCTTTTTGCTACGTGCTTGAATATAAATGAAAAAAGTGCTTCATCTGTGTTGCTTTGAAGGTGGAGTTCTTGGGGAATTTTCTCTTACAAGTAGAACATTCTAGTGATGAATGTGTGGTGCATTCAGACATGATCATCATCCTTGTCTTAATTTATGCAGATCAAGATTGAATGTCGTGCAGGGTTTCCTGTAGGTAATGCATGCATAGTCACACATACATTTTTAGCTTTTTAAACACAATCTAATGATATTCAGTGAAATACCTTGCAGGTAAGCAGCCCTGCCGAGTGTGTCATTAAAACGTTCAGAGCTCTTCTGATGTAGAGGCTTGAACAATAAAATTTCCAAGCTTAAGAGAGGCATTCTGTTCCCCAGCTTTTATTTTAGAAGTTGTCAGATGTAAGTTATGGTTTGATATGAAACGCACAGGACGCAAAAAGTGCAATACAATATATGATGCATGATATGCAGTACGATATGAAACAATACAATATAGTATTGTTTCTGATGTGATGATTCAATGTAATATATTATGGTGTATACATATATATGGCATATGATACAGTATGATAAAATATGGGAAATATGATTAAAATGTTACAATAAATAATAATACAGATGGTATAAAACATGATATACAAGGATAAATGATATAAATCTTGATACAATTAGATTTTATATAATAAAATTATCCATCCATCCATTATCTTCATCCACTTCTTCCTTTTTTGGGTCGTAGGGGTCACTAGTGCGGAAGGTGGGGACAGGTCTCCAATCCATCACAGCGACAGACAAATGAGACAAACAATCATTCACTCTCTCACTCACACCTAGAGACAATTTAGAGTTACCAATCAGTCTAAAATGCATGTTTATGGTTTGTGGGAGGAAACCAGAGTACCCGGAGAAAAGTCACACATGCACGGAGAGAACATGCAAACTCCACCCAGAAAGCCCAATAATTCTCAGTTGGGTCTTCTGGACAGTTTCTTTTTTATAGACACATTTCACCTTCCATCCGGAGGGCATCATCAGTCAGAGGAGTTCCAGTAAACTGTTTCCTCAACAAGCAGTAAACACCTTAAGTGGACCAACCAGTTTGCTGGAACCAAGATGGTTTCTGGGGGCCGTCCTGTCCCTCGTCGACTCCTCCCAGGCCAGCAGCCACAGCCAAAGTGGTTCAAGGCAAGAAGTTCATGCTCAATCATCCAGGTACCAAATCCAATAATTCTCAGTCAGGTCATCTGGATAGTTTCTTTTAGTTTATTGGATTTGGTACCTGGATTATTGAGCATGAACTTTCTTCCACCCAGAAAGGTTCCGGGCTGGGATTTGATCCGTTGACCTTCTCGCTAAGAGGCAACAGCTCTTCCAATTGTGCATACAATATGATTAATCATGTAAAATAAGATGATATTATGCAAGATAATTAAAAGTACAGTACTATTAGGAATGATTCAAAATGATATAATACAAAATATGATATACGAATTGATATGTGATATATTATGATACAGTGGTATATGTAACATGATACATGATGGTAAATGGACTGCACTTACTGTATATAGTGCCTTTTTATCTTATCAAGATACTCAAAGTGCTTTACAACACAATCTGTGCCCTCATTTACTCATTCATACAGCACTCTACTAGATTAATACAAAGACTAATGAGTGCTTTATCACATTCATACACTGATGGGACACACATCAGAGGCATTGAAGGGTTCAGTGTCTTGACCAGGGACACTTTAACATGTGACTGCTGGTAGAATTGAACCCCCAACTCTCCCAATGGAGGACGACTGCTCTAACCACTCAGCCCCAGCTGCCCCATATTATATTACTGAAGATAAAATGGAATGCATGCTATGAAAACCCTTTAACGGCTGCACCAGTGATTCGCAGGGAATCACTTTACAATATGCCCTATCATATTGTAATATCAGTTCTCAGACTGAAGAAGCCCTTTGAATCTGGTTTGTATGTGTACAAAGTATATAT